>CAOLHI010004374.1:0-120298 GCA_948474755.1 Ctenosaura bakeri | reverse complement strand
GGTGCCTTTCATGTGAATGGCACTGAATAGAGGTATCCTTGGTCATCTTCTTGTGCTTTTTAAAAGCTGTATGCAAGACAGACTTTCCCAGTGTCAAAGGAACATGTTTCCTATCCTTAGACAAAGTCACTTTTGAGGAAGACCATCCTCGTTCTCTTTGGTCAATATGGGCTTCTCTCAGCACCAAAGGGTGCTGGGGTGTAGCTGCAACCGGTGCAAAAGTTGGGACCAAAGAAGGATAGTCTGTTCGGGAATCTCTTGATCCCAAAGGCTGAGAAGAAGACCTCACTGCTGATGAGAAGCCAGTTGCAGGAGGCCTACTTTAAGAAGCTGTGTCAGAAGCACTTAGCATCTTCTCCCAGAGCAGGGCCTTAAGCTGGTTGCTCTCTTATGCCTCATATGCAGGGAGAAGATTTGACAGTGTGAGCAAGATCTTATATTATGGCCCCCACGCAAGCACGGAAGGCACTTAGCATGGTCATCTTTATCAGGGATCTTGCCTCCAGAAGAGAAACAGTGTTTGAAAAACCTGATGAGGTCATAAACTGGAGAGACAAACTGTAAGTTGGTAACCAGACCATGAGTAGGTGCTGAAAACAATCTGAAAGGCAAAGAACAAAGCCAAAACTCTAGAGGACCCCAAAACCATAAATAAAAGCTGAGAAGATTAAAAAAACCATTAGATATAGACCATGAAAGAAATTCTGAAGAAGGCTCCTAATGGTGCTGCTGCTGTAGTGGACACAAAGGAACTGAGGGTTTGGGTGGGAAGGTGGCTTATACAGTCTCAGGGGATGGGGCAGGGTTCCCACCGAAACACTTGTCTCCAAGCTCTGGAAGTTTCCGAACAGCACACTGCACAAGAACAGATGACCCATTTGTGTAAGTCACAGAGATCACGAAGAAAAAACAAAGGTATTCCACAGCTCCATGGAATCCAAGCTCAGCTTTAAATATTGGTTTTAATATTTTTTGTGGGATACCTATAACTGCCAAAAGATGCACAAAATACAGTATTTTAATAACTAAACACAAAATGAACCCTAAATAAATTGGTTTGGATCAGAATAGGAATGTCCACAACCAATTGGGCTCCCCACGAACAACACTGAGAGAATTAACTGGAGTTAGCTGCATATTTACTGACAAAACATTGCAGAATTTTCTTCCAGTCCTTGAGATGGAGACCACAGTGTACAAAAATGAATAAAAAGTGGCAACTAAGAGGTCTCCCAAGGAGCAAGAAATAATGAAGGAGAAAAGGAAATCAGTGCTTTCTTTTAGCAATTACATCAGCATCAAATTATATTTCAGTACTTGGGAAATTTATACCGATATTTGGATGATATCAGTATAACCAAGGAACCTGGTGTGGTGTTGCATGTTGGGTGGTGTGTGAGTGAGAGAAAGTGGCTAGTTACACGTGATCTGATGAGATAGGTTGTTCAAATGAATGCAAGTAACAGAAAACATGCAACCCACAATTGTAATGTAGATTACAGATCTGAGAAATCCTGGCAACAAAAAGGTCTTCAGATTAATCATTCCCTCTTGTAAAATGGGCTTGATATGCAGAGAAAGCCCTGTAAAATCATCCACATTACTTACTCCAACAAAAGGGATGAACTTCTGGGCTGATTCTTCATCTGGGCTAAAGAGATCAGAGAATTATCATCATTACAAACTGCAGAAGCAAGTAGCTATCTTAAAACATGCATCAGCACCATAAAAACATGCAATTATGGATTTCTCTATATGTCCTGAACATTCTTCTACTAAAAATCCATGCAAAATAGATATTAGTGAGCACACGTGCATGTGCATGCAACTATGCATGCACATGCGCACACACACAACACACCTGCCCTTACTTCGACCTATTTATAAGAAAATGACTTAACACTGAAGAAAATATATACAGATAATTTCAGTTTTAGAGAGGTGACAAACAGGGCGAACATGACTTAAGATCATCAGTGGAAGATCCTCCTCAAGTGGGTAAGTTAAATGCAAACACAGGAGATGACTTCTTCTGACACCAGCTGAAAACCATTTTTGTTTGCCCAAACACTTGGTTGATTTTGTCTGTTCTATTGCATTTTATGCCTGCCATGTTTTATGATGAGAATGTTTTTGCTTTTTTTTGTTCTATTAAATAGAATTTTAATTATACTTGTAAGTTGCCTTTGCACCCATGAGAATGACTTAAATGATTTGATAATGAATGATTTAAAATGCTTGAAATATATAGTAACTGCTTGCAGATCATTTACTGAATATTTTGATGTCTTCTGCCTGTAATGTGCCACTAAAAGCAGTTACTCTGCCAGCCTAAGAACTTAGAAGCAGTTTCTTTTTCAGAATTCCTCTCCAAACTGAAGTGATTTGCAGATCTTGGAACATTAATTTTGAAAATTAAAATAATGATGTTACATTCTAGAACATGGGGAATTAATCCATTCTCAGCGAGTTAGTGTGGTGTAATGGACTGAATGTTGGACTACGATCCTGAAGACCAGGGTTTGATCCCCTGGTTGGCCATGGAAACCCACTGGGTGACCTTGGGTGCATCACACACGTTCAGCCCCAGAAAACCCCATGATAGGTTTGCCTGGGGGTTACCATAAGTTCAAACAACTTGAAGGCACACAACAACAACAACAACAACAACAACCCATTAGCAACAACTCTAATAAATGAAACCACTGATTAGCTGAGTTATTGTTAATTAACTTATTATTTAAAACATTATTTTTTGGCCACACTATGGAATTTACAAATGGCATGGAGGTTGTCACTGGTGACTGTAGAGGAATTTTTTGTTACTGGAACCTTCATAAATTCTCTTTTCCTCTTTGTAAAGTTAACTTTCCACAACTTGGATTTTTCCCCCCTAGGCTACAAAGCCCATAACACAAGTGCTGCCTGAGGATGGTGGGATCAGTAAGTGGCTGGCTACAAAGATCAGTCAGTGAATCAGTGATGGAATATTCTTAATTGGGAACTTTTTGAGTGCCTCTAAGCATATGCAGATCTTTTCCTATACAAATGAATCACTTCATGCTCTCTGTTTCCATACTCTCTACCACAAAGTATAAAGTGGTTTCTACCTGTTATAACACCAAAGACATATTTTAGATATAAAACTATTTTAGTGTTAGTACTAGTAAGCTTTTATAATGGCCATGTCTGCTGGTATATACTATATTTGTTATAACTGAAATGGCCACTGGCTTGATGCAAATAAAACCTGATTTGATCTTGAAAAATCAGTAGTAGAGCACAGATTTCATCCATTTAACTCAATGGAACTTACCTTTAAGAAATTTTTTTTAAAGAAAGACATTAATAGGGACATGAAATTTAGCTAAATATATATTTTAGTTCCATGCTTCAACCATACCAAACCCCTCAAAGAGTGTGATCCAATGAAGAAGAGAGTGGGCAAAAGACAGAATAGGAGGGATGGAGTGAGGAGACAGAGAAAGGCCAAGAGACAAATAAATTGGGATGGAATGAGGAAAACATTCTACTTATTTGTCAAAGACAAAGAAATGGGGGTACAGAAAACTTTTCACTTAACCTAGCACTGTGTAAGCAATAATAAACATAAGAAGGATTACAAAGGGGCTCAACACAGTTCACTTCAAATAAACAATATTATATATTATACAATAATATACAGTAGGCACCAGGCTGAAATCAACAAAGGAGGATAACAGAGTAACAACATGCTCTCCATCCCCCAAAAAGACAGGGTGGAGACAGCTTTTCCTTACATCTTCTTTTCTTGCTGAATTCAATAGAGAAAGAACCACCTTCTCCAATTAATTCTCAGTATTTTAAAACTAAGTAACTTGTAAAAGCACAGGATTAACCTAAGCTTTAATTAGGCAATTTACCAACTTGAGTGACATTGCTAGAGAAAATATGATGAACTCAGCCAATCAACTAATTATTTCCAAACTCCGCAGGAAATTATTGCTAAACAGAAGCACTGCTTCAGTGCTAGAATGCAAGAAATTCTGCCAAAAACAGAACTCTTGTTTCTTCAAGTGTACATGATTGCTTTCAAAGACACTGACTTTAGTTTCCTCTTTCTTTTTCTTTCTTCAACACAATCACCAAATACATACAGAACAATCTTGGAACTCTGCTCTGACACTCCAGACCAGGGAATCAGAACTAGTCTTTCATATCAACATAGTGCAATCAAATAGAGTAGTCCAGACCTTAAACCTGGTACTTTAAGGCTAATAGGCACAATTAATCTGTTTTATGTGATTTAGAGTATACAGTTTTACTTAAGATCCATTTGGCATAGAATTCCTTCTAAGAATGCCAACATCCAGCAGGTGCTCCATCAAAAATTGGCCAGATATTTATGACCATGCCTGATTTAACCCTAATCTAAGCAGATTAAGAAACTTTCATTCAGTGACTTCCAGGGTATTTTTTGACGGCACAGGAATTCCAATGTATGGGAGGAGATTAAAATGCCGAATGGCCACAGAAATTTTTGTGAGTGAAGAATGAACCGTATTCCATAATACCAAAACATCTAGAGTTGGAAATCATGTTCACATGAGGTTGAACATTTGTTCTGATTAGCTGCTAACCCTCCTTTTCTGCAAAAAGTCACTTAAAAATGTCTGTCTTAAAAATAATACTGTTATTTCCACTTTTTAAAAAACAACTTGCTTTTTTCTCTCCCCAATTAAGAAACAAACATAAGTTCTAAAGTAAAACAGACTTCTTTTATCTCCAGAAAGACTGATTATTATGAGACCATTTTCTAACCCAATGACAAAACAGTCCCTGCTGGGGGAAACTGCTCCTAATGAAGAGCCATTCTTTGTGCCATCCACCCTAAAGAAAACCAGGGAATGTCAGTTGAGTGTTTTAGTGGTCTTTGCAAACAAATTTTCCACATATGACAGACCATCCGCAGGCTGTTACATTCACTACTCTATTGCTGAAATAAGTGTGTGTGTTGGGGGGGCAGATAGGTGGCTAACCCCACTGAATGATGCCAATGTACATTACAACTTTTGTTAGCAGAAAGTACTGCTGCTAGTATTAAAACAGTGAAAAATTTGTCTAGTGCTGAAATATGGCTCAACCACATTGTAACCAGGCTAAGCTTCTGGTCCAGATATATGTCAAATTCAGAGGATATCATGCCTTAGCACTGCAACACCATTACATCACATTTCCTTGCTTTAGTTGGCACTATACTACCACAATGGACACATTGACTTCTGAGTTTCACAGACGGTTTATCAGTGTTTTGGTCCAATCTTGGTATATACTGCTTTCAAAAGTGTTCAGCAAACACAACCCACATGTCCAGGCAGCTAGTTTATGAGTGCATCATCCTTCTTGTACTGAAATCTCAAGTTCCTTATGAGTTCACAAAATCTCTTCAAGTTCATCATTGGCCTAAAGTTTCAGTGTGTTTGTGAATGGGTGTCACAGTTCCTCCAAGTCTTCATGCTGCTCATGATAAAGCCCCACCAGGAGATAATATACGCCTTCAGCTAAGCGATGAGAAAGGGCTTCCAAATTTTGATTTTGATGGAGTTTCTCTGGTTCCATGCCCCAAATATTCATCATGTCCCTCTATTTGCTTCATGGACTATCTGGTAAAAGATTCCAATGACTATCTGTAGATTTCCATGTCCCTTTGTCACATTATGTCTTTGCCAGTTTTATGATGATCTGTCTGTTGTGATCTGCAGTAGGCCCTTCCATTCTTGAGCCTCAATACATGAACATCTCCACTTGGTCTTTGTGGATGGCAGCAAGTGCCAACATCCACAAAGCGTCTACCTCTACCTCTACTTCTATCTAAGTTTGCCTCTATCTAGGTCTCCTGCCCCTTGAATGGCCAGAGTATGGGGCCCATCTCTTTCATCTGTACCTCAAGTGAATCCTGACTACTATCACCATCTGGGGTACAAAGAAACTGTATAATTTCAGCTTCACGCACATGACACTTCACTGTCAAAGTAAATAACAAGTTCTTTATGGATTTTGTGAAATTTCAGATTATAGATGTCTTCCAGTTTCTCTCTATATGGGCAGAAAAATAAGCTGTTTCTATTACAAAATGGAATGCAGCACTTTTTTTGTAGTAATACATTACATTTTCTGGGACAAAAAAGTATCACAATGACAAAATGCAATAAATCAACTTTTGTCCTTAAAAAAAACCCATACTACATGGCAGGTATCTGAAACTCAGAACACTGGTAAGAACTCTTGAGTTTTTAAAAATTGCTATCTTCTTTGTCTATTTCTGTGTGAATTCTTAAATGTAATTCTGAGAGATTAGAAATTTCACATTTGCCTCAATGACGGTTAACAATTTTTCTCTCTTTAAGATCCTATAACCTGATCTATGTGCAGGCATGGAGCCACCTTAGCCCTCTAGGAGCCCATGGATGGTGTACCTGCCTCAAACTTTTCATTGTTTTATTTTTTTATTTTTATTTTTTTATTTGTCCCAACAAGACCCAAGCAGCCACATGAGAGTAGGGGCATTTTACCACATTTTTGGCCTCCTGGGTGATTTCAAGCCCAGGAGAGGCCCTTCTTAAGGGACCTCTTTACTTCCTGTTTTAAAATAGGACTCTGAGCCTCAAGTGGGAAAAGGAGGACAAGATTTGGCAAAATGTGTCCTGTGTTCTCTGGAGACCATTTGGGGTAACAAACAAATTTTTCAAAAATGCTGACTCCTGGGAGGCCATGGGAATGGGCCTGGGAGTCACATGCAGCTCACCCCGTCCTGCCTAGAGTTACTGTAAAGTATCTTCAGCCAACAAGTCCACTGATGATTCATGAGAGTGGAATTTTACACCCCCTGAGAAATACCATTACTTAATTATAATCAGCATTTGTTGTCCAGATTGTGATTATAACTAATTTGATCCAAATATGTTTTCATAAATGTCCACTCCACTCATTAAAATCCTGAAAACTTTAGGTAGGAAGACTGTAAGGGGAAGTTTGCCTATAGTCAGGTCATCATCAGCCTTTTCTCAGTTAACATACAGGATATTATTTTACAATCATTTTCCAGTCTTTTCTCGTTTCCTTTTCCTCTAAAGCAAAATAAATAAACAAATAAATAAATAAATAATTTAAAAAAACCAGAATTGGGCCTCATATAAATTCAAAAGTGTTGTCCTATCAAAAGTTAACTGACCTACTCCCATTTACACATGTCAAAAGAAGCCACAACTTGGGAGCATTACTTTTGTTATTCAAAATGTTAACATTGTTATCATTATACCATATACAGCATATACATTATATCATTATATATCATTATACCATATACAGCAAATATATTGGTACTTGCTGTTTGAAAAATATTGCAATGAGTAGTGTAATTATTTTATAGCTACAGTAAAAATTATACAATTTAATTATTTTAACTTTCGTGGTGCTGCAAAGACTTATGTCTTAAAAGCTTGGAAAATTATTTTTTTTAAAAACAAGTATTTGAGATAGATAGGCCCAAAAGTAGTTATTTGTTACTACAGTAGAACTTTAAATGTGCTATCTCAAAAGTAGCTAAAATTGTTACATTTAATTGGTTTTTTTTAAAAAAACACCTGAATGATCCAAACAGTTGGTGTGTAATACAAAACAAACCCTCTTCCCTTCCATCTCATTGTTTTTTTTAACAGATCACAAGGCAGCAGCTAAACCATGTGATATGTGTGTCTTTAGAAAGTAAACACAGGTAGAGGGTTCCGGATCTGGTCAACCTGATAGAGGATGTGATCTAGCAACACGTCCTAGATTGTGAACCCAGAAGCCTCGTGCTTGCCAGGGAGGGCTCTTCCTGTCAAACTTGTGGACTTTCCAATACGTGTAGAGTCCGAAGACTCCAATCCAGCTGAGATAGGGATCAGCAGGATGCAGCAGACCTCAAGGCTGAGGAGGCAATTGCATGCTTCAGTGGAGCTGGGTGAGGTGAGCGCTTTCCACCCCCTGTAAGGACATTACATTAACTTTCGACCGAACCTCTTATATGTAAATACTTTGATTTTATTAACATAATTACTTATAGAAGACAAGAAGCCCTTGATTATAGCAGTAGAAACTGTTTCCCTAATGTTTAAGAGCCTTCTTATGAATTGGGGGTTTAAGGAGACAGTACCTCTTTTTGACTACTATGGCAATGATAAGCTGAACAAGTTAAATAACTCAAGCCTTGGTTTTTCTTTTCTTTTTTTAACTTTGGAAATTACTTTTGGATTTTTAAAGTATCTAATTACGAGTTTTATAGTTGTTTTTATACCTATGGGCTTTGATTTTGGACTTTTTGAGCAAAGATGCTTTTTTCCTCCCCTCTCTTTCTGAACAAACTGTTTCATTTTGCTTGGTTATTTGGATTTTTATACTCACAGACTACAATTTATCTGAACGACTCATATATTTAACTGAATAAGATTTTGCTGCCATTGGTAAGATCATCATGTCTGGAATTATGAAGATTGGACTTTAAGCCAATCTTGTCAGTCAGTGTGCTGGTTGGTATTGTGCCAGTTTTTCCTGTCCTGAGGAAGTTTATGCAAGAACTGTTCTTATCTACATTTCGGAATACAATTCATCCTGTTTGAGAACACACTGAACGGTAAGTAGATGGTTATGAAACAATAACATTAGAGAAAAAGGAGGTTTAGTAGTGTTTAATTATGGCTCTAACTTTGGAAAATGACAAATTAGAAAAGACATAGTTGAGGAGAATAATGTGCTTGAATATTCTGTGAGATTCCTGGAAGAATTCAGGCAATTTAAAGTCTCCACTGAAAATAAGCTTGATGATTTTAGAGTGAGTGACAACAGAAATTCCACATAGGATAGGTGAAGTTATAAAAATTCAACAGATACCCGCCAAAATATCTGTTCAAGTTCAAGAGAATGAGAAAGTGACAAGAATCCTGCAAGAAATAATTAAAAAAAACCAGAAATTATGTTTCTCCAAACAGAAGTATAAAGCAAGAACTGTAGAGAGAGCCAATATAGCCTATGTAAGACGGATGAAGATTCCAAGTGATGCCCTCAGTAGATTTTCCAGAAACTCTTCCTCCCCAGGCTCCTGTGTTTATCACCGTACATTCCCACAAAGACAAAAATGAAGCTTCCACACAACATCACCTCACAAACATTGCATGCATCAGGAGCTAAAGCAAAGACTAAAGAAGCAAAAGGAAGGAAAGAGGATAGAGACACAGTTGGTAAGCAATATACAAATTAAATAGTAAGAGACAACTTGGAAAAGAGGTCACACATACAGGGTGCGCAGAGACTTCTAAAGCCATTTCTCTTTCTCAAATCCCCAGGTCACCCGAGCTTAGTGCTAAAACATACTAAACAATTCTGAAGACCTCTAACATTCCATACATTTACAGATTCCCCATACAGCCCACAATTCCTTGGTTGCATAAGGTTAGAAATGTCCAAGGGTACAGATCAAAAGCATAACTAAAATGCTCATGAAGTTCAGCTCAGATATAGCAGTTGTTTGAGGCAGAATGCAAAGCCCTTTAAAGTAATTCTTAACACTGCTTAGCATCTTTTGAAACATATGTTTGTTTTTCTGTCAACTTTTATTAAAGTGCATACAGAATCCAAGAATACAAACAAATATATCACCGTGGGTGGATAGCTCCTTCCCCTCTGTAGTAAAAAGGTCTTTCTTCTTACTCCTTCAGATTTTTCAATGGTACAACCAACCTTCCCTTTAGAAAAAAATTAGAAAATCATCCAAATCCTGGAAATTTTTGGGGAAAAAAATACTTGAATCACTCTCAGAAGCACATATATCACTAAAAGTGCAGTGACTTTGCTTCGCACAATGGATACTCCTTCGAAATTGTTTATCTGAAACTATTATTCTTCAAGTGACAGGAGTCAGCCACTTGTAAGCTACACTCAAAACTTATATTTTTTATAGAATGCAATTATGGTTAGATTTTAAAAGCAATTACCCAATTGCTTTCCTAATTACTACACTTTTCCTGTGTTAGGGAAATAGCACTCTATCTTCTTCAGTGTGAAGTAACTACAGAAAAAGTGCAAAGATATAGATCAACTGCAAAGAGGAAAAAGAGAAAGCTGACTTTGTAGCCCATTTTCTACGGTGGTGGTGGAATAAGGGTGGAGAAAGAAGTATTTTTATGACTGTTTTCTTCACAACAGTGAAAACCAATCTTAAAACACCTTCAGGAACTATTTGGAGTCTTTATGCTCTATCATTCCATCATTTCCAAAGGGTCCATGACAACTTTGCAAGGAAGGAACAGCGGTTGAGAGTGTGGTATTTTATGGGCAAAGGGGTTGGCTTATAGGGCCTGATGGCCTATACAGAGGGTCCTATCTTTTTTTAAAAGAACATTTTTATTAAATCCAAAACATTAAAATCATTAAATCCAAACTTGTTACACTCTAAAGCTTGGAATATCACATATAATTCTAAAGTTATTACATTTATAGTAACATTATTTGCAAATCTAATGTCCTTTATCTTATCTAATCTAATCTAATCTAATCTAATGTCCTTTATCTAATCAAATCTAATCTCCTTTATCATTTTCCAACTTTCTTCTCTAAACGCTTTGGGTGTTTTTTTTATCTTTTATTTTGCTTCAGCATACATTCTTTGTCTTTTATAAATTTATCTATCCACAAAAAACACTTTAGTAAATCCTTTATTTTTACCTTTATATATACCTTTACGTATATCTTTTCTTCTGTATATTTTATAAAATTTACATTTCCGAAAAGTTTTTAGCCCAACGGGAAATACATATCTATACTTAATGTAAATTTTACTAAATTTTGCATTATTAAAGATTGGGGTATAACAGTCTTGACCCATATCAGATATATTTAAAGTTATAATACTCCCACTGTAGGTACTTCCCCCCACTGCTTCTCCCATGGGGGGGCAACTATCTTCCATGCGTCACAGAATTGCTTATTCTTTTTGTCTGACATCATCATAGTAAGTTCTGTCCAGAACTTTGTCCAGTTCTGCTAAGTCGTAAAATTTTAGCAACCATTCTTCTGTATTTGGCTTAATTTCTGATTTCCAGCATTGAGCTATTGTTAGGCAGGCAGCTGTTATCAAATACAACAGGATTTTCTTCTCGTACTTTTTTAATCTCTGTATTTGTGGAGTCTCATCAATCATATTTAATAAATAGAATTGTGGTTGCACTGGGTATTTGATTTGTAGTGTCCTCATAATTAGATCATGTCCATTATTCCAAAATTTTCGTATAAATTTATATCACCACCACATATGAAAGAATTATCTTTTTTCAACCCCCTTCAAGACGTCCACTCTTCAGAGTGATAGAATTTTTGGTAGGCAAGAGTGCCAATGGAGTTAAAAAGAAATCGGTGTGCCCCAGACCTTACTGGAACAAAGTGTTCCCAAATTGTCCTGGATTGTTCTGGACGCTGATGTCTCTGTCTATAGATAAGTTCTCATTTCCTGCTCTGCAGTTGTGCTGCTGTGCAGGGATGAATGAACCTATCTGTTTCCATTTAACACAACTTGGCATTTTTGGTTCATCCCAGGCTTTGAGAATGTTTCTCAGATTAGGTTCATCCCAAACTTTTTTTTTAAAGTTTATATGAAAATACACAGGTGTTTTTTGTATGTGTGCATTTTTCCTAATACGTGTAGGCCATTTTGACTAATAATATATCCATTTTGCAGTAATGTTCTTAACATAATGCATTTTGAAAGTTAAAAAAAAACTCTTCAAGAACTACTAGGTTTCATGTGGCATAACTCTCTCTGCCTCTCAAAAGGGAGTACTTCTGTGTGCTTGCACAATGGTAGATTCAGAAGCCTCCAGCAGTTAAATTAATAATTCATATAATGTATGAAATCTCTGCAATTCCAAATTGGTTCCAACCCCAGCAGAAAAGAATAATATACATTCAGTTGACCAACCAACCAATCATAAATCTACCTTGTCCTTTTTGAGGCCTCTGATGAGCATCCACTGACATCATATTCTCAGAGTATATAGCCTCCATGGCAGGCTCATTTTCAACTAGTTCCATACAGTTCATGGAATAGATGTGGAGAGGACCATTCCACTCACCTAAACATGGGGACACACCTATTCTCTGCTCATTGCTAATAGAAAGATAGGCAAACAGAAACCAGGTCTTGGAAAAACAACTGGGATACTTTGCTATTTATAAAAGTGACAGCTTGGTCACATCTGGTATCTCACTGAGTAAACATGTAATTCCTCAGTTCTTGCTTCCACTGCATATACTCCTCTTGGTTGCAAACACTTGCTTCTACTTGGCTTATTGCTTCACTGATATTTCCTCACATAAGGAAATAGCAGTAATGGACCACTTTTTAGAATAATTGCACACAATTTTAAAAAAAATCTCAAGGAATAACTATATCAAGTGAAGAAAATATAGAAGGCTCAGCCATGCAAGGAATGGTGAGCAGAACAACTCTTGTATGTTGGAATTCCATCTAGCTCTATGCAAAATGCTAAACATTTTCCCTTATGCCTGGATTATAGATTTTCCTATAACCCAGGTTGTTAAATGTAAGGCCTTCCATCTTTGCTTTCCTAGTTCTATAAAATTCATCCAGTTTTTACCACTTATGCCTCCCCATCAATAGCAAGAAGAGACACAGGCTGAAGACATTCTAGATTCACAGATACACAGAAGAGAGCTCCAATATCTTATTATCTAGAAGGTGTATTAGTAGGAACATTCACAGAAGCAGAAATACATGTTCCACCCTCCCAGCTTCTTCAGAAGTTCCATAAATAATAGTCGACTAAAACAGGACTGACCTAGATGAGGCGTGTTCGTAACTGATATAATAGCCCAACCCACAAATGGAGAAATGAGTGAAATCATGGATGGGATTATTCACACAGTAATGTAAGATGAATTGAAATGCCAGGTTAAAATATTTAATTACAATAAATTAATTAAAATAAACATGCTTTGTAAACTTAAAAGAGAAGGCACTAGAGACAGTCCCTTCTGAATACTTCTGGTGTTGGGAATAAGTAACATATTCTACATAGAGAGTCCCCATCAGGTCTTCCATTGTCCATCATTGAACTCTGTAGAAATTTGGATTTGTTACTCCATATAAAACCTCTACCTGATGTCTTCTCTGCACTGAGGCACAACAAGCACAGTGCCCTTAGAAGCAGCAGAAATGTGACAGCAGAGGAATTGCTGAATTGAAGTATTTTGAGAATGGATTCTGGAAGCAGTAGGTGGATACCAATGGAACTGGTACTTGGGGCACTTGGGATGTTTCCACGATAGAATTAGAGCCTGATGATGTTTTCCCTTTTGCTTTCCAGCAAAATCCAATTTAGTGTGGCTTCCTGCCATACCCTATGCACAAATAAGAGTGACGCTGTGGATGGGAAGAAATACTTATCCTGACAACTACAATTACTATGAACACAGTCCTGTTGATATCTGTGTCAGATCACTGCAGTAAGTAGATGAAAAATTCCACCTGCTATTTCTGTGAATAAAGAGGCAGGCTCTACTCCTGCCTATAAAGACGATGAGGGATGCCTTGGAAAAGTTGTATATATAGGTTAGTCCAGAAACTTTGAAATAAATTTCCAGCCATTATGCATTAAGGATAGAAAGAATATTTTAATAAAAAATTCATAACATTACAAGGAACCCCCTGGTTTGTAAAAATCTTCTTGTTCAGGGCTTATTTCATGCAAAACTCGCATGTGGAGTTTTTGCACAGTAATTTTCTGTGCAAGAAAAGGCACTCTTTCCAAATGAAAATTCTGTGTAGACTTTCTTGCAGTGGGAAGAAAATTGCTAAAATTACTCAAAAGTGAAGATTACATCATTATTTACTGAAGAAAGTTAGAATGCCAGCCATAAAGTGACTTGATATTTATATCACTCAGGTCTCAAATACATTGTACAAACTTTTTTCCTAATCAGTTCTTCTGCCTAAGCTATACTACAGTTACAGAATGCCTTTATAAAGCATAAAATCTTGGTCTTTTCGACAATGCATTCTGCCTCTGAGGCAATACCAAAAGCAGCAAATCAGTATGCAGTATACCAAAACTGAGCATGAAATACTGTTAAGCTGTGAAAGACCAGCAAATGAAAAATGCAGGGTAACAGAATGAAAAAGAAATCTAGAAAGACTAATACCTTATATTAAAATCAAATTGAAAGGTCTTTTTCCTTTTCAGAAGCAACCAAGAGAGGGGAAAAATATAAATTATTACACTCATGGATATAAAATAAAACAAACCGTATGGCTGAATACTCATATTATTCCATTGGGATAGGAACCACGGTGTAACTATGCATGCTTCATGTAACATATGCATGCAGTATCTACAGTTAAAATGTTTTCAGAACTTATAGTTTGCATTTAACTAACCAACTAAGTTTTTCTTCTGAGCTGTAAACCACAATTATTATGATGAAAATCTAGTTGGCAGAGTTTTATTTAACACTCAGTAATACCTGACTGATGTAGCACATTTTATCTTATCTACACCATGAGACTGTAACCAGGGTAAGACTCTCATGAAGTTCACTTCTGACTTTCAAGGTTCAACATAAATGAAAACATTTTGCTCATCTACAGGATTTACTTCTGATCAAGAAATTGCTTTAAAAACAATGTACCTTTTTTGCTTGTATGTCAACATTGCTTCTGCAATGGGTAACTGATGAGCACAGTTCGCTCCCACTATGTATTGGGTTATTCTGGAGACAATATCAGGCAATTCTTGGGCTGAAACAAAGCAAACAGTGAAAAAAGAAGCAACAATACCCATGCATTTGTAAAAGAACAAGCACATTTGCTGAAACCCAGACAAATGGCATATCTGCTTCAACATTTTATTCCCAACAGAAGCCTACCCACTGGGTCTGGAGACACACAACCACAGTCTAATGGCAACAGTGAACCCTTTGTTTAGTATCATACATGATATTGTCCTATATGATACAGCTTTAGTATTATACTTCTAAAACAAGGTTGGGGAAGTGCAGCCTTAGTGCCATGTGCAGCCCCCAAGCTGTTTCTGCAGGACACTAGGACGGTAGAAGACTGAATACATAAATTAATGTTTCATTTCCTCAGAGTTAGTAATTCAAGTAGTTTGCATCATGCTACTACATGGCACTCGACAGTACTTACCAGCATTTTGTGCTTCAAGTTTGTTAAATAAATCTTTCCAAGATAAATCCTGAAAGAAGTTGTTGTATCGATAATCAACTGAACCCAGATATTTTGCTACTGGGTGACAACCTACAATGAAGACATACATTTTTTTAGTACACTTAAACATATATCAGTACTCCTTGTAACTATGTATAGCTTCTAGTGTTTGCAAATAAAAAGTAAGTCACCATAAATAACACTGTAAAGCTAAGCAAAGGGCAGCAACAATCTCTCTAGGACAAATATATAATAATATTTTTCCATGGGTCACAAAAAGTAATAAAGGCATAAGTAGGACACAACCAGAGACAAAGCAGTGGTGGAAAGTGGAAAAATCAGAATAACCTAAGAAGAGTAAGACTACTGTTCAATACTCCTATCAAAAATAGAAATAGAAATAAAAAAAATAGAAAGTCAAAATGCTGCCAGGTATGAATGCTGCCATCAGGGACCTTATGGTCTGAGAACTGAAATCCAGATAGTTTAGATCACTTGAAAAATAGGCAATGCAAAACAATTTAAATCCAGAATACTTTAGATGGAAGGAAACCTACTGTTTATATTCATGTATAAATCAACCTTGCGTATAAGTCAAGAGCAGATTTTGGGGTCAAAATTACAGATTTTGATGTCTCATGGATAAGTTGAGGATAAAACTTTGGGGCTCAGCATGGAGCTTCTTGGTTCCATTCTATGGAAAGGTAATTGCAAGAACACCACGTAAGGGAGCCAGCTGCCCCTGGCTGCTGCCACCATTTTCCTGCCCAGGCATTGCAAAAGGTCGCTTGGAGACAGTAGGAGGATGATTGCTTCTTTTATCTTCTCCAGAGACAAAACTCTTAAGGCAGGAACTTAGGTCATCCATGGAGAACCTAAAAGAAGCATCAACTCCCTCCATTCTCTCAGCCTCAGTAGGAGAGCCTGAAAGAGCTACTGCAACAGCAGAAAAAAACAGAGTGGATCAGGGCTTTTTTTTCAGCTTCTCCCAATCTCTTCTATTCTCCCTGCCCTAGCAGGGATGACCTAAAGAGCTGCCATCCCAGTGGAGACAGCAGAGGAGATATGAATCTCTCTCTTAGTTGAAAATAAGTTAATCACTGTAACTTAACTCCTTCTTCTCCCAATTTCTGATTATCCTTTTTAGTTTCCAATTTCCTTGATCAAATTCCAATAACTCTGAGTATCTTAACCATTTTTGTAGGTTTCCTAATTTCCTTCTATGGAATGCTTCCTGTGGTGATATCTAACCTGATATTCTTACACCAAATCTGTCCTTATATTTTCCTCACACTTGCGACAGCACTCTCCTGACAATATGATTTGCAAATTCTGAATTTAATTTTTCCATACCAAAGTTTCACATACCACCCAAATTTCAGCTCGTGACCCTCTAGCATCAATAATCTTTTATTTTTTATTGAGATCCATTCCTTCAACCAGGCTAGTTATGAGAATTCAAAATATAATTTCATTTCAGGAAGGCCCAGCCCCCCCTTTCTTTCTCAGCTATCATTAATTTCCCTTTGATTCTTGGCTTCTTTCCCAACAGTATAAATTTTGATAGCTCGTTTTGCCAATTTTTAAATAGTATATTTCAAAAAGTAATTGGAACAGTTTGAAATAAATACATTAATTTTGGCAATACACTCATTTTGACTACCAACATTCCAACTAATAACAATGAAAAATTGTACCATCTGCCTACATCTTTTTTTATACTATCCCACACCTCAATTATTTTCGTACAATTTTTGGTTATCAGTGGTTAAATTTATTCCTAAGTATTTTACTTTCTTCATTATTCCAAGTCCTGTCTTCATTGCTAGTTCTTTTTACTTCTTAGAATTTTAGATTTATCATAGTTCACTTTAAACCCTACAAATTTTCCATACCCCTTTATTATTTTCAACAAATATTCTACCTTTGATTGGGGGTTCTCTAATACAAAAACTACTCATCTGCAAAGGACTGTAATTTAAATTCTTCTTTCCTTATTTTCATATCTCTGATCCTCATATTGGATTTTATTCTCTCTACACAAAACTTCTAAGCTTAATATGAACAACAATGGAAAAATTGGGTAACCCTGCCTTCTTCCTTTCTCTATTTGGATATATTCTGTCTCATTTCCATTAATATTTAATTTAGCTTTTTGCATTAAATAAACCGCTTTAATCCAACAGTAAAACTTTCTCCCCACATCTATTCCCTTCAATAATTCTAATTAAAATGGCCAGTTCAGCTTTTGCAGCATCTACAAACAGGGCTCCTTTAATATAATTATGATAACTTTAAAACTCTATTACATAAAAAACTGTTTTAATTTTTTTATTTGCCTCCCTGGGAGAAAACGATTTTGACCTTCATGTACAAACTCCTGAAAACAAGCTTTTAATTTTTTTGCCATACTAGCGTAAAGATTTTGATAAATACAGATATAGGTCTATAATTTATAATTATGTTAGGGTCATGATCTTCAGTATTATTATAATGTTGGCTTCTCTCCTATTCTTGGGGACCTGACATTCTCAGAGAATATCATTCATAACTCTTTGCAATGGTTGTAGTAATTCTTCACTAAAGGTTTTGTAATAAACAGCTGGCAAGTCATCAGGACCTGGTGCTTTTACCTTCTTAGATCTCTTAATCACTTCTATAATCTCTTCTAATGTAATTTCCCTGTTTAAGATAGCTTTATGTCTTTCTGATACTTTTGGTAGAAACTTATCCTGCAAAAACATATTCAATTGATCATCAAATACCTCCTGTTTTTTATATAAAGTTCCAAAATAACTATTTAAAAATAGCTAATTTCTTTTTCTTCTGTTACAATTCTACCTTCCTTCAACTCTAATATTATTCTTTTTCATATTTCTTTATATATAGGCTAGCCATCTCCCTGGCTTGTTAGCCAATTCAAAATTCATTTGCTTAACAAATTCTAATTACGTCTTAATCTCTCCTGACAACAACATCACCTTCTCTTGTAATAATTTTATTTGTTTTGCAATTTTATTATTGGAGGAGGATTCTTCTAATGCCATCTCCTTTAGCTTTATTTCTTCTATAATCTTATTTTGTCCTGCCTTTTTTCCCATTTATTTATTTATTTTGGCTAAGGATCCCTCTAACAACCACTCTGTTGGCATCCCAAACCATTCTATCCTCAACATATTTACTCAAATTTAATTCAAAATATTCTTTAATCTTTTCCTTACAGTCCCTAACACCTTCTTCATTTTGTAGAAGTAATTCATTCAATCTCCAACAGGGAGCGATTTTTTTTGCTCACTAGGGACATCATCATCAGATTATAATCAGACAATGTTTTATTCAAAATGTCAAACTTCTCCATGCATTAATGATTTTGAGACTCAGATCATGTCAACTCTAGAAAGTGATTGATGTATTTCCCAAAAAAGGTAAAATATTTTTTGTTTCCCTTCCTAATTCTCCATATATCAGCCAACTGTAATTTCTATTAGATCAAAATACTCCCCTGCCAGTTTTCCTTGATTTTTATTTATTTTTTTTATCCGACTGCCTCTCCACAGATGGATATACTACCCCACTGAAATAACCTAAAATAAGAATTTCTCATATTTTAATATTAATTAAAATAATTATTAATAATTAATATTTAATTACTAATATTTTGATTTTAATTACTTATAATATCTTTTTTTTTAAAGTGCTTTCCTTCACTGGCACATAAATTCCAAATACTAACATCTTACAATCGTTAACAGCAATTTCCGCACCTATATTTCATAGAATCATAGAATTGGAAGAGATCCCAGGGGCCATCAAGTCCAACCCTAAATCTAAATTTCAGTGCAAAGTTTGCTCAATAGACTACAACTCTGTTTTTTTAACTAGACCCAAAGAGGCAAATTCTTTCCCCAGACATTTTTTGTGTTAATAAGTAGGCATATTTCTTTTTAACCCTTATTTCTTGAAGATAAATGATATTTAAATTTAGTGTCCTCAGATAGTGAAACATTTTCTTTTTTTTGATGTATTGATCCCTTTAACATTCCACATGATAAATTTACAATTCATGTCTTGCCTCCTTCCCTTCTTAATCTGAGATGCTCAAGTCCAGTGGACTTATCTCTCCTTTTATATGTTGATCCATCTCTTTCTTTTGAGCCTCCTCTCTTTCTTATCTCTTAGTCTTGAAATGTCCTATTTTGTTGGCCTGGGGCATCATTATCAGAGGTTTCACCTTCTTGATCATCTCATGGATTCTTGGGTTCTTGCTTTAATTTCTTCAAAAATTCTCTAGCTTTTTCCACTGAATCACTTTTATACCTTTTTCCATTAAACAAAAAATTAAATCCTTCTAGCTTGTCCCATCTGAAGGGAATTCTCCCTAGTTTTAGTTTGTCTACCAAGAAGTAATCCCTTCTCTTCATCAAGAGTCCTGTTGGTATCTCCTTCAAAATAATTACTATTTTTTCATCTACCATTATGCCTTTGTGGTGGTGTACATCCATGATGGAGTCTCCGATAATTTTTTTTTATTACACACTGGACAATAATATATTGTACTAGGTTCTTTTCCTTGATGAGTGCTGAGTTTACTGTGTATACACAATCAGTACCTCATCTTCTTCCCCTTTTGAACTTTTTGCAAGATTTTTGCCAGAACTTTTTTCCTTCTGATATTCTCATTGGGTTTCTCATTCACTCCCCTAAATCTTAGGCAAGGCCCCTTTTCCTTTTTGTTCTACCACTGCCAGACAATCTAGCTGTTTTTCTGTTTCTACATTTAGACTTTGAGTATGTCTTTTCAATGCTTGGATTTCTTCCTTGTTTTCTTTCACTTCTTTCTTCACCTTTTCCATTAAACTACACAGCACACTGAATTTAACTTTTATATCATCCAATCAAGTTCCAGTCTCTTTTCTAAATTCTCTCGTTTCATCCACACATTTTGATAAATAATGGGGAATCCCTTCATCTGTTGATCCTCTTCTATTTTGTGTTTATTGTACCTCAGGAACTCTTTTATACCTTAAACCAAAAGCCATTTGTTTTCCTTCTCTTTGCTCCTGTTTCACACATTTTTCTTCCGTAATTCATCTTACTTTCAGCCACTTTCTTTTCATCTTCTTTCTTTCCCTTCTTCAGTTTTATCAGGTCAAATCAATTATTTCCACCTTTCCTCTCTTCTTCCCTATTAACATATTGTTTAATTTCCTTTTGTCTGTTCTTTCAAAACTCTTCTACTTTCCCTCTCTTCACACTTGCATACTTTTTCAAAAGCATACCTCTTCAGCTTCTTTTTTTCTTTCTTCTTTTCACATTTCTGAATCCAGTTTTGGAGTATACCCAGTCTTCTTTTCCACCTTCTATATCTCTACTTTCCTTCACTAGTCTTTCCTCTTCTTTCCTTTCTTTTTTCTTTCCCCTCCTTTTTCCTTCTACTTCTTCCTCCTTTTTTATAACTTACTTCAGCCCCTGCTCCACTTCCACTTGGTAGAAATATATATATATATGTGTGTGTGTGTGTGTGTGTGTATGTTCTTCACCTGCAGATGGATCTTATTGAGGAGTAGAGGGCAAAAATCAAAGGACACACAAAGGAAAAAATAAAAATAAAAAAGAAATAAAAAATTAAAAAATTAAAAAAAATCAGTGGGAATCAAAAAGAGGAGAATAAAAGGGAGAAAACATATAGAAAAACCAATCACAGCAAAAGGCAAAAGAAGAGGAAAAAAGGAAAGGGAAAAGGAAAATAAGAAAGAAAAAATTTCTTCCCATATATGTTTATGTCAATAACATTCAGGAGCCTTAACAGCAATAAGTAAGGAAGAGGAAACTAGTCATTCATATTTCAATTTTCTAAAGCAGATATCCTTGCAAATAATCCATGAACAGCATTTTCAAGGACAAATGTCTGGCAATTAATGTCCCATCAAACAGCTGACGTCTCACCCAGTTGGAACTTCTCTACCAAGTGAGCATAACAAAAAAAAAAAAAAATTAAAAATACAACTAAAAGAGAAAATAAATCCAAAATATCTCCAATACTAATACTGAAAAGAGAAAAAAGAAGAAAAAAGTACTGGCAGTTACAGAACAAGAGAAGGAAGAGATTAAGCATCTAAAGATTTTCTAAAAGTCACTTAAAGATTATTTTTAAGAACTTTTAAGAGCAATAATGTTTAATTTTCTCCTGCTCATAGCATGTTTATTCCATTTATGTATTATGGCAGGAGCCTAAATACTCTAAAGGCACCAGATCTCATCTGATCTTGGAAGCTAAGCAGGATCAGCTCTCATTAGTACTTGGATAGGAGACCACCAATGAATACCAAGTGCTGTAGGCTATATTTAGGAGGAAGGAACTGACATAAATCAGCTCTGAGTACTCTTTTCTTAAGAAAACCCTACGAAATTCAAGGGGTTGCCATAAGTTGACAAGCAACTTGAAGGCACATGCACACACACACATATTAGGATTAGGGTTCCAATCTATTTGATATTCAGTGTCAGGTATTTTATTTTTAAAATTCTGTAAATTGTCCAGAAGACTATTTTGAGTAGCGAGTATATAAGTGAAGAAAATGAAGAATCAAATTATCATATTCTCATGTTGTGGGTTCAAGGCTGGAATGAAACTAAGGGAGTCATGAAATTTATATGTCCTGGGAACATGAAATAAACTTGAAAGTTTATTTTTATAAAGATCTTTTAAATGTTAAATTAACCATGGAAAAGCAGCACTTGTACAAAGAAGGGGGAAACATTTTCAAGAGATCACAGAATAAGGCAACTCAAACTTTGCTGAAAGGAACCAGTATATCTCAAGAGCAACTTCATCAAGTGAAGTAAAATTCTCCTGGTGGAAGTGTTCAGGTGCTCTGTAATGTGGCACTCTTTCTTTTCAATTTTATAGTAAGATTCCAAATACTTGCGTTTAACTTATAGTGAACATGTTAACTCAATTTCTAATTTACAAGGACAATAACATGCCAATTCTGAGGAACTGCTACAGCATGAATTTGTAAAAGACACACGAGACTTTTATATATCTTTTCACTTTTAAACCTGAAATTTTGTCTAAGTTTGAGACTCCTTGAGAGCACAAGTAAAAAGAGACTAAGAGTTTTTTTATTTCATTTTTTACTACTGAAGGGACTATCTGGGGTATACATGAATGTATCTGGCAGAGGGAAGAGACGATGAGTCACAGGAGAACTCCAACAAAACAGGATAGAGGTCACCATCCTCTGAATTTTACATTATTATTCTTAGAGACGAGCCCATGCGCTCTATCTCCCAAGTCTTTTACACATCTGCCAAGAACCCTGCTTTGATCTCTTGCTTCTTACACATACTGTAACAATGATATTTACTTTAAAACAAAAGAATCAGAATTTTTCTTTTAGGACTTATGGAAGAAGAACTGGAAAGGAGACAGGGAAGACTACTACAGTATACGACTACAAGAATTGGAAAGGAGGCATGGAGGACTACTTCAGTACATGACTATAGCAGCAAGGTTGTTACATGAATTCAAGATTACTGACAATAGAGCACCGGCTGTTAAAATTGAAAGATTTAGCAGAAATAGACAAATTATCTCCTTTGATTAGAGAATAATCATTAATAACATTTTTAAAGGACTGGGAACCAAACTGACTTTAGAAAAGAAAAGAAAAGAAAAGAAAAGAAAAGGACATGATAACATTGGGTTTTGGGAAATAGGAGAACTGGCTTATCAGAAGTAATGTATCAGGTAACTTTTAAAGGGGAAGATAACATTATAATACTTATGTTTATAACTACCAATAAGAAAGATGGAAGACATTTTTCTATTTCCATCTACTTTTCCCATATTTCAAGTGCTTTATCTCTCTTTTTTCTGTGTTTTCCCCCCTCCTTTTCTTACTGTATCAGGTTTTTCTTTAATTGCATTTTTAATATATTTCACAAATTTTTAATAAAAATAATATATTAATATATATACCATCTGTGACTATAGAAGATACTGGATATAGCAGAGATGGACAAATTGATGACTCTGATAAAAGAAGTTTCTTTAGAAGATTATCATAAGCACTGGGTAAGGGTTACTAAATTTGTACTCTTGCAATGTGAGAATTTAACCAAAGCCAAAGGCATTGTGCTAGTAAGAAAAGAATTTATTTTCTGTAACTGTTATCAACCTGTAGGTAAGTAGGAGTAGTATATGAAGAAATGTTGGAGATGACAGCTTAAGGCTGTTATAACTATATTTATGTTTAGATATAATAAATCAAGTACAGTAGAAGCTAATTTTTTTCTTTTGATAACATCCTTTACTAAATTCCAGGAAGTGGGAAATCAACTACCTTTCTTTCTTACTTTTTTCTTTCTCTTATCTTTATATAGTTTTATTCTTTAGTCTTGTTAAGATTTGTAATTAGTGAGGTAGGTTTTTTTTAATTTGTAGTATGCTATTTCACATCTTTTTGAGGTTTTTTCAGTATGTTTATGTGTATTTCTTATTGTATCTAAAACTTTTGTATTTAATAAAAACTATTTTAAAGGAAATTCTGCAGAATTTAAAAAAAGACTACAGAAAAGGAACAATTTCCTTTTACAAAAAAAATCCCAAGAAACTTGTGTGAGAATTTAAGTGTTGAAAAAGCTTAGTGAAACCCTAGTCTGGAAGTTTCATTTTGACACAAAGGTTGAAAGAAAATGATAGTAAAGTGCTGACGACATTCTAGAGGCTACAGTTACCTGATGCAAGACTATACAATATAAAGCAGAGCACAGTGAAACTAACAGTTGTTGAAGTATTAAAAACTACTGAGAAACAATTAAATTTAAAAAAGAAAGAAGATTGTTGTTTACCTAATGGAATAATGAGAAATCTCATGTAGCTGAGCCAGTCCGGCGTTCTGTGAGACAGTTGTTCTACAAAAAGCCTCAACACTGCACTGAGGTAATTCTGGGCTCCAGCAATTGCAATTTTAATTGGATTGGGAGGCTGAGAATTGCAGTTACAGCTAAACAAGACAGAGGGAATGCATATTTAAATTACTGCTTTTAAAAAAATCCACAGATAGAGAGCATACTATAAACATGCTATATCTATCAATCACAGCAGCCCTATTCTGGCATTCATAATGAATGTGTGAGGAACAGTACTGTACTGGCCCCACAACCTCCATAATTTCTCAAAAGTGG
Organism: Ctenosaura bakeri; assembly: GCA_948474755.1. Taxonomy (NCBI): domain Eukaryota; kingdom Metazoa; phylum Chordata; class Lepidosauria; order Squamata; family Iguanidae; genus Ctenosaura; species Ctenosaura bakeri. Next base: position 95,853 of record CAOLHI010004374.1, on the reverse strand, counting down.
AGACAGGCAATCAGAAGAATAGAACTTTCCACATGACCAGCAGATCTCCTTTTTAGACTGCAGATTGTGTAAAAAACATCCAGACACAGCAGAGACACTTCTCTTCAGGCAGCAGCTCTCCTTCTGTGGAGACTGACAAAGCAGAAAGTGGAATTAGTATGCTTCCCATCTTCACACATTCATTATGAATGCTTGAAAGGATATAGAATAGAGGCTGAAAGAGAGTGACTTACAAGAAGCTAACTCCTGTAATAACTTTATGTCAGAAGTAATATCTGAACCAAGAACTTCCAAATTCAGAGTTTAGGCTCTAAGAAGTAATGCTATACTAGCTTACATTCAGAGCTGCTAAACAGAAAATAATCATTAACACAACTCCCAACTGTATATAATTTTTTTAATTTGGTAACACATGATAGTTAAAAGATGTCTAATGCATCTTTTCCTACTCTTACAACAGTAGGAACATTATGATTTGTCTGCAAATGACAAATGATTAATGGTTTTAATGCATATTTAAAATTAAACACCATCTACACACTTTTGGAATATCCCAGGATTAATTTATTAAACACTGAGCAACACTAATCTCATGCCAAAGCACAGGGCAAACCTTCTTACAGAATATATGACATAGCCACAGCTGTCACTCCTATATATGATATAGTCACAGTTTTCATGGATCTCCCATAGGAATGTGATACTGGTTATCTCAACAGCAGATAATCAAGTGATCATAGAATGCAGCTAGTGGAAACAAGTCAACAAGTTTGTAATACTTTTTTTTAAAAAAATCATACAACCCAGTCAGTCTATGAAGACTTTTTGTAGAAGATTCATAGAAGACTAAGAATCTATTCATATGAGACAAAGAGCCTCTGATTTGAATGATACAGAACCATTAAATCCAAGCAGAAAGCAACGGGCTGCCAAATAATTACAAGACCTAAATAAATGATGTAGGAGCAAGAAAGAACACATGTAGGATGATGTTCAGGAAAATATGAAAGGAAAATACCACCTTTGGAACAAAGCCTGTGTTGGGTATACACAATCAATTCAACTGAATCTTGCATTAAAAATGAATTGGGCTGATTTGGACCATTTCTACCAGCTCCAAAATTAACTGCATTGGCCCAATCCTGTTGCAGAGCAGAAAAGCACAGCGTGAAGCATTTTGGACCAGTTCAGAGATCTTCACATTAAAAATAAATAGGTGAAAGACCAACAGTGCACCCCCAGCATTATTATATTTGAAAAACACAAGGGTGGTTATGATTTGGAAGTGGAGGAGAAGAACTTCTCATTGATAGCTGTATTACACAGTTGGGGCAACACAGTCATCAGTACTTTTCCACAGTAGTTATTGGAAGAATTATTTGTAGTTGTTGAAGTTATATTGTCAGTTCTGGAATCTTCTCTGGAATGTCTTAATTCATTTGATATATTTAACTATGCTGGTACTAGACTATGAAAAAGATATGATGAGGGATGGGCATCTGAGCTGGTCTTTCTCAGTCTCCTTCTTGTCAATTTCCTTCTGTCTTGCTGAATCACTTGGCTAACTCTTCTACTTGTCTTTCTTGTTAATTTGTTTATTTACAAGTGTGGGTATTTTAGGTAGTGAAGTTTATTTCTCTGCTCCCCCAACTGTCTCTAGCTATTGTTAGGTGTAAGATGGAAGGCAGGCCAAGTCACCACAGCAAAGGCACAGCATTCTGATGTGGAAGCAGATCCCACAATTACTTATCTCCCTTTACGATAAGCAGCAAATGGGAAAGATTAAATTGCCAGGACATTGTTATACCAGCTGTCTGGTCATACAGCTCAAGAGGCAACGCCAAGCAATTTTGCTCTGACAAAGAAGAGTCCAAACAGCCAAGCAGCAGGAGGAAGACCTATACAGCAAGGACAGAGCGGTGGATCTCCCTCCCCCCCACAAGTCTTGGGCAGATAACTCTGCAAGAGATGAGTGAGAATCAGGCTATGAGAGGGATGCTTCCACCAATGTCAGCATGGATCAGCAAACAACTGAAGGAATTTAAAGGAAATTTTTCAGGGAGATTTCAATTATTGGTCTGCTCATAAAGCAGCCCCTCATTAACCCTGCCATCCAACATGCTGTATTACTGAATCTCACCAGTTGGACCACTGATAGTACAATGCAAAAGTAGCTTTCCTCAAGTATGCTGTTGATTCATTATCATATATGAGCTTAACTAAATTTTAATAGATTTACCTTATTGATGCTCTAGGGGACAATGCTAAGACAAAAGCAGCATGTCCATATTGTATAATCATCAGCTTTTAAAATGTGCCTTTTTTTCTTTTTGAAAAACAGCAAATTTTATAGGTATCTAGCACAAAAAGCTCTGGAGTTAGCCTTCTGAAATCTGGTTGAGTTAAATTTCTATTTAAGGTCCAGATTTTAAGTCATCGTTTTGGTTTTCCAATGCAAAATCCTATAGCTATTTTTGATACTCCAATGAAAGTCAATAGGCTGGACTGGTGATCAAAATTGCCAAATCTCAGTTTGAATTCAGTCTACGTTGATTCAAACTGAATTGGGCTCATATCCAAACTGCAGATTGGAAAGACAGAACAGTTAAACAATATAGTTATGATTGGTTTTGCTAGCAGCCATCTAGTTAGAAGTACTTTGAGACAACAAAGATTTTAGGTGCTGTATTAAGCTCTGAGAAATACTGTTTTTGTGGTGGGATTGGATTGCTCCTTCAGCCTCTCCAGAAGGCTCACCTACCTCTTCATGGTAGGTTAAAAACCTCTCATTCTCAGACAGGCTGAAGGAGCAATCCACAATCACCATTGAGATATACCCACGCTTATACTTCCTGGGCAGGTTCACATTTCTGGCTAATGCTGTACTGCCTGGAGCACTGTTTGCCCGAAAGTGGTTTCTGCCAATTAATATTTGTCTATTTGGTAGTGCTGCACAATTGTGGATGGTTCTGACCATCCAGCTGCCCCACAGGCATCATCGAACAATGCTGCTACTTGGTATGCCACTGCAGTAGCCAATGATCTTGTTGAATGTGTCCAGACATATCGTGGCCTTGGTACTTTTGCACAGTCATAGCATATGTGGATACAGCTTTTTATTCATTTGGACAACATTTGTTTGCTTGCTTTCTGTCCTAGAGTTCTCGGATGAAATGAAACAAACAATGCCTCAGTCCGTCTCAATCTGTTTGCACAGTTAATGTAAACCTTTGTTGTTCTTCTCACATCTGAAGAATGCCACTTCTTCTCTAATGGATGTGCTGGATTAGGGCAAAATGTTGGTAACTCCAATGATTGAGTTTCTGCCATTCTCACAATTGACTTTGGAAAGAAAGACGGACCAAAAGTCAAGGACAGCTTATCCTTATCAAATATGCAGAGGTTAGGATTAACTGACAAAAGGCAAGTTTCAACATCCTTCTTGCTGATGTAATAGCCACCAGGAAAACTATTTTAAGAGACAACAACCATAATAAATATTCTTTTAGTGGCGTAAACAGGGCTTTGGTCAGAGCATTCAACACTAGATTTTAAATTCCATGAGGGAAATCTGTGTACCATCGGTGGTGCCTCAAGTGTCGCTCCTCTCAGATTTTTTTTTAATGTGAGAGTATGATGTTAGAGGTTTTCCACCCAGATCAATCACAGCAGCTAATGCTGACACTTGTGTCTTCAGAGTATTTGGGTGCAACCCCTCGGCTAGTTCAGATTGCAAGAAAGCCAGCACAGTTCTCATCTCCAATGGCTTAGCCTCACTATTATTCTCTGTGCGCCATTTTTTAAAGGCTCTTCAATATTCTCATATGTATACTGAGTAGAGTTTCTTCTCAATGCCAATACAGTGTTAGTCACAGCTTCAGAATAACCTTGCTTAATGATCTCCGTTCAATCTCCAGGTGGTTAACTTCAGCCAAGATGGACTGGGACGCAGCATTGGACCCTGATTTAAGAGGTCATCTCTTTCTGGCAACTGTTGTGGATTCTCCAGACACATGTCCAACAACATTGGGAATCATGGCCTGCAAGGTCAATATGGAATTATTAGCACCACTTGTGCTTTCTCTTGTTTTAACTTGCTCAGCACTTATTGAAGTATCAGTAGAGGTGGAAATGCATACAGTAGTCCATGTCACTGCAAGTGTGCTGCTGCACCTATGCTCCCATCGATGAAAAAATACTTTTTTGATTTGAAATTCACATCAAAGGCAAATAGGTCTAATACAAGACTGCTGTATTTTGTCTACAACCAGTTGAATCTCTGAGCAGTCAAACACCATTCTCCCAGCAGGATTTTGTGTCTGCTGAGGAGATCCACGTCCAAATTCAGTTTGCCTTTGAGGTATACCACTGAAAGAGAAGCTAAATTTTTCTCCGCTCATGACAGAATCATAGTTGATTCTTTTATTAACTTCTTTGACCTGAAGATTCTCTGATTTGACAAGTAAGCCTTGACTGTTATGTTGCCGCTACATACTTGAACATTCTTTTGAGGTACTGTCTGTGCAAAGTGCAGTAGCACCAGTCTTACTGCTCTCATCTCCAACAAGTTGACACTCATCTATCTTTCTGCCGCTGACCACTTTCCCTGAACTGTTTTCCCACAGCAATGGGCTCCCCAGCCATAGAGACTGGAATTTGTTGCCAGTTTTATCTTTATCTGTGGAATGAACAGATTGCCTTTGTTCAAAGAATTGTCCTTGATCCACCACTGCTGATCTTCCAGAACATGTTGCAGCAATTTTAGATTGTAATTAATGCATTTCCCCTATTAGTGCAGCTTGATGCGATCTGAAAAACAGCTGTAGAGTTCTGGTATGAAACCTGGCCCATGGAACAATTTGAATCATGGAATTCATAATTCCTAATACTCAAGCTAACTGCACCAAGTTCGCTTGTTTGTTCAACAACAACTGCATCACTGGTTGTTTTACTTTGTCCTTCCTATCCTCTTACAGAAACACATGCCCCTTCTCTGTATCTATTTGTGCCCCAGATGGAGAAACCTTGTTGATGGTTTCAAATGACTCTTTTTGTAATTCATCACAAACCCAAGATGTTCCAGACACCGTAAAGTTGTTCTTGCATTCAATTCTGCATTCTCCCTACTGTTTGACTTCAAGATATCATTCAAATATGGGAACAAATATATTCTCTCCTTTCTCAGATGAGCTACTAATAAGATCAATATCTTGGTGAAAACCCTTGGAACTAACGCTAGCCCAAAAATTAGAGCTCAGAACTGATGATGTTGGTTGTTGAATTCATAAAGCTTGTCCATCTGATCAATCTCTTGCTTTTCAGCTTGGCTGAAAGCAGAGTTCCAAAGTGATTGTGTGTGCGTGTGTATGCGCGCGCATGGATTCTGAGCCCAATCAACCTCCATGCTTCAGCTGGGAAGGCACAGTAAGGCTGTCCTGGCATTGCTCTGAAGCAGAACATCTGGATGCTGGCTATTCTGTAATGACATAAAGAGGTCCACGTATGAATTGTTCAATCCCCGAAGAAGGTATGGAGGACATCAAGATGATCTTCCACTTGTGGCAGGAGATAGAGGCCCTGCTGAGTGTATCTACTACAATATTATTCTGTTCTGACAGATGAATTGCAGAGAAGGAAATGTTCCTGTTGATAAACCAGTCCAAAATGCTGAGTATCAGGTTCAGCAGGGTGTACTCAATGTCATTCTTTGTTTGCTCAAGTAGTACACCACTGTGGTGTTGTCAGATACTATCTGAACAACCTTGCCACCTAGAACTTCGAACATTCAAAGCACTTTCTTCGCAGTCAACATCTCGTGAGTGTTGATGTGGAGACATCTCTCTATGTCTGTTCAGTGTCCTCTGGTGGACAGTCCCACCATGTGTACTTTTCACCTTTCCATGGATGCATTCATCATCATGGGCTAAGGAGGAATGGCATGCTGGCTTGGACATTGTCAGTATAGAGCCACCATTTCAGGGATCAGTGGATGGCCCTTGATAAGATGTGATACATTTGGTGCCCTAGGAGCCGTAGAAGTGAAAGGCTGAACCCAAGAAGGGAAAACAGGAGGAAGAGTTTGGAACTGAAGAGCTCCTGCGGAGCAACCAGTTTCTTCATGGTGATCTGATGTAGGCTGTGTAGGAGGTGCTGTGCAAGACTTGGAATCTCACAAAATCTTCATGGCTACAGTGCAGGGAGCATAACTTGGTTGATTCTACTTGTACAGTAGAATGCCTGGAAGTCAGGGCGAATGACAATACTATATGACTGGTACGGTGAGGAGCTGCAATAGTAGGAACAGTCTACAGGACTGCAACAGTGGTACTATGATCCCCATTAGTGGTAAAATGGATGGTGCTTCGTTGAGGAGTGCAAGCTGAATTCATACTCCTCATAGTATGAGTTCAGAAAAGAGAGAGCCTCAGTATGGGTAATAGGGGAAGTGATGACACTGTTGAGGACGCCAATCCCTATGCCTATGGCCATAGCTCCCTAAATCATGTCCAATTTGGTGGGGCATAGTGCAATGGGTGATCCTGTATGAATGTCAAGGGGACTGATTTGTTGAATTGCAAATGGAGGATCTCAATGAATGGGATGAAACTGAAGAGCATGATTCCAAGCGCCAGTGCCAAACCAGGGAAAGTGGAGAGGGTGGGAAAAAAAACCTTGTTTCTTTGGTTGTGCAGAGTGAACATGAGGACACACTGGTGTTTGCATAGGGAGGCCCAAAGATACTGGAGGAGTGAATGAGGAGGATTCAACTATTTATCTTTCTGAAGCAGAGGCTATGTAGACATCAGGCGATCCATACTGCAAAGGAGTAGGTTGAGACTGTGCAACAGGTGAATGATGAGGTGGCAAGGGTTCCGCTTCAGCAGAGCAGCATTTTCTGCCTGTACTGAAGGTAGCAGGGGTCTGGGTCTGGAGGCTGCATTGGCTTTCTTCTTTTTCTTATGGAGCTGTTGCACAGAATGATGCATTGAAGTTAAGTTCAAGGGATAACCTGCTGTTAATAGGGCTGTGGTCTGGGATTCAACCTGTCAGGACTGTACCAATGGATATGCTGTCTGGGATTTAGCCTGTTAGTAATGTACCAACTGATCACTGGAGAGGAGAGCCAAGTCAGAGGCCAGCTGCTTTGCTACTTTCATTGTAACTCAAGTCCTGCAAGGATCTCGAGAGCAATCCAGAAGAACGACCCTGAAGCAACAGGCAGGAACAACATGGAACCCACAATCCATTCAAAGTAAAAGGAACACTGGTAACAGTCAGGACCTGCTCATACAGAAGAGCCTTTAGCTTTGACAACTAGTTTTTACATGTCTGAGGAGTTGTGGCTTTACAGTCCAAGGTCAAGGGATCAAGGGGAAAACCTGAGAGAGAACATAACTGAGAAACAGTCCAAGGTCAAGGAGAAAAAAATGAGTCTGAAGCCGAAACCAAATCAGTATCAAAGACGATCCAACAAACTGAAATTCAAGGTCAAAAGCACTGAGAGCAATACAGCTCACCTACAGTTACTTCGATCCTGTGGCTGTAGTGGAGAAAAAGGAACTAAGGGTTTGAGCAGTAATCAGGCTAGTCAAATGGACGAGGGGAGGAGGACTACTGCCAAAACACTTGCATAACAGCTCTAGAAGTTTCCAAATGAAGCACTGAACAGGCTCAGTAAAACACCTGTCCTCAGAATCTGCCTCAGATGAGGTACTTGCATCTTCTCTTCTTGCTCGCTTTCAGATTCTATTTCATCTAATGTCATACTATCTTCCTTTGCCTGCTTATTTGTCCCTAAATGCTTAGACTCATTTTTGAACTTTCCTACTTTTGCAGAAGAGACAACAACAACATCCTCATTCTTTGGCTTCCTAGGCCCATCAGTCTGTGCCTGCTGCAATGTAGTAATTGAATTGTCTTTGTACTACCATTAACCTCAGCATTAACATGTGAACCAATTGGGTAATTCATTCCCAAGTTATTAGTACTGCAATTAATCAATGGATTTAAATCAGTCTGCCCCATGAATTCATTAAATTGCTCAAATTCATTAAATTATTTAAATTATTAAAACTATTTAAATTGTTCATGCCTAATGAATTTGTTATATGTAACCAAGTCCAATTTACTAGCATTGCCTGAATTCCTGCCTGTATTTCAGCCCTCACTAATTCTTTTATATTAGTGGTTGATGCTGCATTACTAATTTGATTAGCTTGCGTTGTTTGCCTTGATTCTGCTTGTCTCTGTTGTCCTGTGCTTGTGCTGAGCTGTTTACCAATAAGCATGCAGACAGTTCGTAAACTGGTTTTGTATGTGTACGTTCAAAGGAGACTGTCTCACCTCCAAGAAACTCACAGTCTGATCTGCTGGCATTTCCTGACTACTGTTGTATGCTTGTTGTCTGGGCAGTCCCTGACTGGGTGCTCACCTTCCTTGAATCTGCCCCTCCTTTCTGAGTCGAATCCAGTTTTTCAAAATGGCAACCAGAAGTCTCATTCAAGCTTTGAATCTTCACAGACCCCTTGCTGTTCTTAGAGGACTTACTCAGTTACGCTCTTCAACTTTAATTTCTGCTTTTCTCTCTCTCTTTTTTTTCCAACTCTTACCACTGTGTTCAGAGACTGCCTCCGTTCTTTTATCCAGTACTGGCTGCTGCTGCTGCAGAGATCAGCATTCCAAATCGCTGTCACTCAAGCTAATAAATACAGTAGGCCCTTCACTTTTGCAGGGAATAGGGAAAAAGAACCTCCACAGAAGTGAAAAAACCACGAATAACCACAGGCCCCCACCCACGCAATCATGATCCTGCAGGTGGGGTGGGTGCTAGAGAGAGCCAGCGGGGACAGAGCTTCACCGCTGGCTTTCTCCTTGCCCCCACCCACGCCATTGATATTGCGCAGGTGGAAGTGGGCACAGGAGACAGCCAGCAGGGAAAGGTCTTTCCCCACCGGCTTTCTCCTCATCCTCACTCACGCCATTGGGATCGTGCAGGTGGGGGCGGATGCACGAGACAGGCAGCGGGGAAAGAGTTTCTCTGCTTGGCTTTCTCCTTGCCCCCTGCCCACCTGATTGCAATTGCAGGTGGGGACAAGGAGAAAGCCAAGCAGGGAAGCTCTGGGCAGTGGGGGAAGGAGTGCAGGGAATGAGAAATCATCCTCCCTGCAACCTCCTGCCACTGGCCCAGGCCAGGGAATAGGAGAAGGAGAATAGAGGGAGTAAGTGGGCACCTTGCGAATAATCAAATTTGTGAGGGAGAACTGTATTCTTTTCAATATTGACTCTGCTCTGGACTCAGAGACCTATCGCTCACTTGCCTCATTCTTTTTTTATATTAATTGGGTCACAATACTCGCCCTCAGTGGCTTGCAGACTCACATCCATGGGGTAGTTCAAAACCAGTTTTCTCCGTTTCTTTTCCTTCATTTTATTTTCTTATTTAACATGTCTGTAGTTACTTCCTGATTGCTTTACTACCTTCTTAAATCCTACTTAATTAATTTAACTTAATCCAATCTTTTAAACAGAAAAATGAGGAGAGAAGGATTTCTCACCTGGTTGGCAAGGCAGGATTTTTAAAACCGAGGGGAAAGAGACTGCATGAGATAATGGATGCAATGGAAAAGACTGTTTGTGAAGTCCTGTCTCAAGATGGTTGGCATGAGGTATTAACCCACATGTATGGATTGCTCCTTCAGACCACATGAGAATGATAACTGACTATTAGGGCCACAATGGTTATGCACTGCTGCACCAGACTTCTGAATGACTACAGATGGGACTGGTGGAGGGGAATATACATTAGGAAATAGGGGAAAAGTAGATAAGACTACTTTAAAAACGGAACTTACTATCTTTGTATTCTGGAGACAATAGTGCTAAAAGCTGCCTGAATATCAGCAGAAGAACATGTGCAGACTATTGGAAGTGCATGTTTTTGCAGGACATCTGAAAGAAACTGAAAAGAATATGCATGTCTGTCATAAAAAAGATCCTATGATAAATAATCAAACATTCTCAATATTTATACACATGTCAATAGAAATTCCTGGAGTATTTTACATAATTGACTCAAACATGGTTGTTTCTAGCAAACTGCAGTTACAAATACATAATACTGGATGTATGACAAGGAACAGAGCAGTGTTACTCAAAGTGGTGGTCTCTGGATAAGTACCAGTCCACAGACCATCAGCTGCTGATTTCTGGAGAGTTTCCAGAAATGAAAGAAACAATTGTGGCCAATGGGCAGAAGTATGGTGCTGTTCTCTGGTACATTGGAAAAAATAATTTCCAGTTCTTCTTATTAAACAGCCTTAGAAGCATTGAAATACTCACAAATATTACCAAAAACATTGTGAGGACAAGTGCTCTCCTTATTTGTTTCCAACCACAGGCATTTATTTCAAAACTATGTCCAGATATGAAGGTGGGGTGAGAAAGGGGTCAAGATATGACAGGTAACCTAGCAGCAGAGTGCCTTGCTCAAATTGGTGAATGATTCTGCACAAGTTTCACCCATTATTCTTAAGAGGCATCCTTTCCAGGTGTCCTTGGAGCTCACTTCTTTGGCCAGTACTACTTGGTATCATAACATACAAAGTGTGTCACAAATTCAGGACCTCAAAGGGATGCAAACGATTTGACTAAAAAGGTAAACTAATCTTACAGGATGAACTGATCTGGGACAATTACTATTTAACTTAGTCATGCATGATACAGTAAGGAGTAACATGGCCAACTTTACACACAATGTCAAATTACTAAGGGTGATGAAACCCCAAGTGAATTATAAACACTGTGAACAAAAGATCTTTCCAAACTCAGTGAATAGACAACACAATGATAAATGAAATTCAACGTAAGAAAGTGTACTGATGGTCACTGGGTCAAAAAAATTCCGCTAAGCTCTAAAGCAAGGGTACCTAAACAGAAAAGATACAATGGGGCCATGGCTCAACGGAAACCTCAACTCAGTGTCTGGCAGCACAAAGAAGTCAAATACATGCCAGGCATCATTAAGAAAAGGAATGAAAATAAAACTGGCAGTGCTGAAAGAGAATGCTTAACTGGTTGTACCTTTGGATTGATACAGCACAGCAGTCCTTATGTTGGATTTCTATGGGATAAATTAATTTTTAAATGATCCAGTATGTGTCCAGTACATGTTCAAAAAGATATTTTCAACTTTTCAAAAATGTTTCACACCCTACTGGGTAGCAGACAACTGGATGTATTCACAAGAATACAAAGGAAACATTTAATACAATCCCTACTGATTCCAGCTTGGGGAAAAGAACACCTGTGGAAGGATTTAGTTTACTTTGGAAGGGAATTAAGTTGGGAAACAAAAATCATCTATCCCAGAAATAAGCCAGTGTCTGTACCTACAGAGAATCCTGTATTTTCAGGAATGGTTTGGAGTTGCAAGGAGGTCATCTCCATATATAAACTTGATATCACTTAGCAGTAATACTCTGACAGTTATAAAGAACTTGACCTCAGATACACTGTTAGAGATGAATACACACATTTACATCCTGCATACAAAATGACAAAGACAGATGAAACATCCAAACATGAAAACCTTTTGTTATAACAAACAGCTTTGGTAGGTCCACCAGTGGCCTGATAACAATGCTTTGGAGTCTGACAGTTGGCCCTCTTGGTTTATTCTAAGTAATGATCTCACTGGCAACTCCTCACCTGTCCTTGCCAGTCGGAAGTATTGACTAAAATGATATTTTCTGGAAGCTTATCATCTGAGATCAAAATGTGATTCAACTGGTCATACACAGTTTTTCTAGGGATCTGTAAATACAAAACACAAATGAAAATACTCCTTAGGATCTCTAAGATCTTAAGACAAATTCTTATCCAAATATTTAATCAGTGCTGAATCTAAATTGCTCCCATGATCTGCAGGTGTTCTTCCTGAACCTGGTAAGCTGAGTTACCTATGAACTAGTCCCTTTAAAATCTCTTAAATTCTTCTAAATAACCCCTGGACATCATATGCTGGATCCAAGCATCTAGTTACTATGTTGGCACTCATTCAACTGAGTAGTCATATCCTGACTTGCCTAAGGATTAAAGGTCAATATGAGATCAGATGGAGTCTCTCTGTTATACCTTGTGATGGCATGCCAAAGGATTCAGTGGTGATGGGAGTTGCCTAATATACCAGGCTTGCCAAGCTTCAAGCCTGATTTACTTAGTTCATGACCCCTGGAATGGCAGAAAGAATGAAAATGGTAAAAAGTAGCATGTCCACTTCTTGTTCTTGCTCCCAGGATTTATATTTTTATTCTCTTCATCAGGACAACTTTGTGTGACACTATGGACCTTTGAGTTAAAATGCTGTTACTTTTACTAGAGAAATTAAGGTAAAAAAATATGGTTATGTATATGAGGTGTAATATATGTAATAAGATAAGGACTGGTTGAGAGGGAGTGAACGTATGGAATATTGAGTGACTGGTATTTGGTTGAATGTTTGATGGGATTTTGAAAAGATTGAGATGTATGACAGATTTAGAGAGAGGGAGAATGAGAAACAAGTCTGTCAAAGTTCGGAATAGAGTTAGAGATGTTAGGAGAGTCAGTCAGTGACAGAGATAGTTAGACTCAGGTCAGTTAGGATCAGAAGTAGGAAACAGGAGTTAGGACATCAGTTAAAGTGAAAGAAATATAAGTGTCAATGTTAGGAATGTAAGAGAGAGAGAGAGGTGTGAGTTAGAGTTAGGTTTTAGATATTTTAAATAAGTAATATTTAATTTTCTAGAAACTTCTATTTGAAAAATTGTTTTGTATTATATACTTGTGCCTCTGAGAAAACTGCATGAGAGATACTGGAAAGCTTGAGTTCGGACACACTATACCTGTGATGGTAGCAGTTATTCAAAGGCAGTGGTATCCAGTGGGCAAATTAGATGAATAATGTCTCACACAGGAACTACAGGACATCTAGAAGGGCCCTCCACTTGATGCTATATCAGTGGAATGCGAAGTCTTCACAGTGGTGACAGAGGTGGACATAAGTGGAAGCCCTCATACGTTGAGTGCCTATCAGAACAGTTTTGAACTTCATTATGTGGCCCTATCGCTTTGGATTTGGCAGCCATGGTAGATTTTTCACAACCTCAGCAAAAAATTCTATTTGGCACAATGCACAGAAAGCTAAATCAGGAGAATAAAATGGGATAGTGTGCAAGGACAAATGACCTGGCAAATCAGTTGTCAGCCAAAAAAACTGCATACCCTTCTCCAAGTGTAGTGTAGCCTGAACTATCAATACAGAACTCTAGAAAATGATGTGGTAATCAGTTCCCAAGTTTCAAACACCTTATGAGGTATGAACTCTTATGATCTGTGTCTTTGTGAGAAGCTATTTACCCCACATTTCCAAACTGATTCCATATTTCCCTGACCCATTTAAATTAAGGACTCTAAGGGCTTTGAACAATAGCCTGGACTGATTTTTTGCCAACAATTTCAAGTGTCCCAAAATCAAACTGGGACCACATTACAGAGAGGGAGGAGTTAACCCCCTATAACTCTACACCTCTCACTTGTTCTTCATTTAAATTACTCATCCCAAAGAGGATATTCGTCCAGTTGAGGAAAATGTACATGTTCCCATATGGCATCTTAAGTTTTTTTTCCACATGGGGCAAATAGCAGCTGGGACAAGAAACAGGTTCAAATTGGGGAAAACATCCTAGGAGAAAAGGAATATGTTCAATCCATTCTCTCAGTCCTATGGCCCTGATCTAAACTGCAGCATCCCACAGCTTTTAAATCTCACAAAAACTTATGTGATGTCCTGTCCTGCATCAATATAACTCTTTGCTCTTAAGAATGAAGTAACTACTTTTTGAAGTTGTTGTCCTTTAGAATGAATGAGGTAACATACCTTGAAGAAACACAGTTTACATATCAATACTCCTTCATGGAATTGAAATCGCAAGTCATGCCAAATGAGAGAAAGTTAAAAAAGAGGATGCCTCTTGGTCAATGAAAGAAACATCTCACCTGTAAGTGGTGCCTGGTGTCTGGAGAACGCTCATTGTCCAGACTGTTGGCTCTTTCATTCTGCTGCTTCGCTGGCTGTCTTTCCTTCAGGGATGTGCTTCTGCCTCTGCGACCCACCTGTTTCCCCTCTGATCTGCTAAGGGACAGTATTTGCACACTTACCATGAACATGAAGATAGCTCAGGTACTACTAATTATACCGATCCCAGTAGGAAAGAGAGAGAAAGCAGTATCACCAAGCTTTCTTCTTTTTCCTCCTTCATTTACCCACATACTAACATTTTATCAATGATTATAAGCTGATTCACAAAATTTAAAGCAACAATACGTACATTCAAAAAAGGAACAACTAAAATGACAATTAAGTCACAAAAAACAGGCATGTAAAAATACTGGGATAGACATGCTTCCCTGGGAAAGGACATTTGACACCACCTATTGATAAAGTTATCTGCATTGCTGTAAAAAACCTCACCTCTGATGGAGATGCTTTTGGAGAAAGGCTTTAGTGTGCAGACAGGCTGGTTTGAGAATCCTTTAAGAACTTATCTCTCAAATGTTTACAGTTTTCAGAGTAAACAACAATTCTCTGAACTAAGCCCATAAGTGAATAGAATGCAGTTAAATTAAATTCACTGTATATTCCAGGCAGTGACGGTCACAAATACTTTCACTGAAAGAACTAAAAAAGCTCTTCGAACTTCCCAAGAGTGTTCTCCCCAATTCACTTCTTCGGAAATGGGTGCACTCAATTACAGATTTTATCTACTCTGCCTTTTTAGGCATCCTTTACTTAAAAGGAAATATACAGAACACTGTTGTTAAGAGGTTAACACAGAAATTAAGTCTTGTTTGAATTTACGATTGCTACATACATTGATCCAATGTTCTGCTCCTGCAAGATGCTGTTACCTAATCTCCCCCAGTTGCTCCTCCTACTACAGTCTCTCACACACATCTTCAGGCCCTTTCCAAAGGCCCTCAAGCCCTCAGGACAAACTCTTCAGGGGTCACAGAGGGCTTATAGTGAGCTGGGAATCCTCTTCACTCATAAGCGTATGGCCTCATGCTTCTAGTACAATAGATACAACCTTACGTTTTCCGCGGCTACACATTAGTGAGTTGTACTCCATTAAACTGTGGATCTGGAAAATACCCTATTTTTCTTTCCACACTTGATACAGAAATGTAAGTCTCTTCAAACTAGCTGTTAAAGCTTCAGAGATGTTCGGAAATTGAAATTGGTCTAGAATGTGGAAGCCAGGATGTTAATGAAACTGACTTGAGAAAATACATTATAACCGTTCTCAAGAAGATAAAGTAGTCTCCTACTATGTTTCAAACACAATTCAAAGTGATTTTCCTGTCTGACTTGGGATGAAAGAATCCTTACAGATTCACCTTCTCTCACACAGATGTACATCCATTTGCTTTCAGAGAATCTTAGGAGACCTTGCTTATAATACTGCTAAGCAGGTGCTTCCAAATTTCTGGGCCCCCACAGAATACTGTTCCTTAGAGAATCTTATACCTAGAAAAGCCTGCCTCATAGAACTACTTGCCAGTGTCCACTTAAGAATAAAATCTTCACCTGTTTGGTTCTCACGCAAGAACAAAAAATAGCAAAATGTTTCTCCCTGTTTATGAGACTACTAATGGTTCTGTGCATATTTAGCATTTTGGAATTTTTCTGCAAAAATTTCACGGAGGGCTTTTGCACAAATAAAACATTTTTTGCCGAAAAACTATTTGTGATTATTTCACAAAAAAGCTATATGAAAAATCATGCAATGTTGATGTTTCTCCCAATGGGTTATCGAAACAAGGCACTTTTTCTCATCAAGGATGAGAAAAATTGTGACTATTCTGAATTTCCCTACTGTCTACTCAGTGGATCAGGCAATAGGATTAGAAGTGCTGTGGTACTGCCAGGTCAATTTTTACAGAAAAACAACAGAATTAAATTATTAATAGCTTTATGAATCTCTATGCTGAAAAAAGCGGGGAAAGTGCTGCAACTTAATTGGTAATTGGCATCCAGTTATCTCCACATGATTTAATAGATTTTGTTCTGTTTTTATTTTACCTTAATAGCAATAATAGCAATAGCATTTATTTCTATACCGCTTATCAACTGAGTGTTATCTAAGCGGTTTACAATGTATTTTAGCTAATTGCCCCCAACAAGCTGGGTACTCATTTTACCGACCTGCGGAAGGATGGAAGGCTGAGTCAACCTTGGAGCCCGGCAGGATCAAACTCACAACCTTGTGGTTGCAGTACTAGCATTTAACCACTGCGCCACCAGAGCTCTTAATGTTTTTTTTTTAGAAAGACAGATTCAAAAACTAGGTTGGACATCAGGGTGCACATCTGGGAATTACATGAGACACGGAACAGAATACTGGGACTACCATATGGGGGCCAAAGAAAGCTAGAGTTTTATTGGAAACAGTTTTAAACAGCACTGATTTGCCACAAGTCAAAAGGTATGAGTCACCTGTTTCTAGACAAGAGACAAATGCTAGCTGCTGCTGCATATAGGCAGTCTACCTGCTGGAAGGGATTATGAGAGACTCTGTCTTTGTAATTCTGCCACTTGGTGGAAGTTTTTCAATAAAGATATCCAAAGCAGACAGTTGTTCTGTTTCTGTGCTGGCATCTTCTTGTTGAGTCTTCTATTTTGTAAAAAAAATGAAAAATACATAAGAGAAAACATCCTGTACGAGTGAGTCTGCTTTTGTATTTTTCCAGCAAGTATAATAACAGGCAACAAAAGATTTCTATTTAAAGGATTTAAAAAGAAAGGTTAAGCTACTAAGTGTCAGAGCACACGTTTTGCACGCAGCAGGTCCAGATACAATCTCAGTCTCTTCTAACAGGGCTGGAAAAGACCCCTGCCTGAAACCCCAGAAAGAGGCTACTATTCTATGTAACTGGGCTGGAAGGAGCAACAGTGTAACTAATGCACCTGCCCATGTTCTTTTTCATAATGATCCATCCATGAAAATAACCAGAAAACATGGTTCTAGGCCCATATAAAAAACATTATGGTATAATGTAACTATGGATCTATCCTAAATAGTAAGCCACAAAGTTTTACATCACCTTGAAGAGTCAGCCCAGCTTGAATAAAGGGGAAATTTCCCACTTGACCAGAGTTTCTGCTGTAATCAATATACCAAAGGAATTCTTAGTCTATCCCAGGACCCCAGCATCACAAATGTATTCTCCATTTGAGATTCCTGGCCCTAGATCAGAGCTTTCCAAACTTTTCATGTTAATAACACACTTTTTGGACATGCACCTAATTTTACTAGCAAATCAGAGGTTAAACTAACCAATTACGCATCTGCAGTACCCACAGGTATATCTAGGCTGAGGAAAAGCCGCCCCCAATCCTGCCCAGCTGCTATTGCCCTTGCCAGAAAAGACTCTGATGAGGGTGGCAGCAGTGGGAAAGGCAGCCCCCCCCCGATCCTGGCCCGTTGCCATCACCCTTGGTAAGAAAAAAAACTAATGAGAGCAGTGGCAGTGGGAATGGCTCAGGTGGGGTGGGGGTCTTTCTCAGCCCAGAAAGGTGACACACCTACATACTTCAGGTGACACACTAACGTGTCACGACATACCATTTGGAAAGCCCTGCATTAGATGCTTGCAGAATTGTAAGCCCTCAGGCTTATAATCTACGAGATAAGACACAAAAAGAAAAGGGATTTGGAGGAAGGAGGGAGAAAATCCTAAGGTGCTTGAGCTGGAGTTCAACTGGAAAGAGTCTGAAAAGAGCAACTGTACTTACATAACACACAGTGTCAGAGATGCTATCTGCTGGCTGTTTACCTCCAAGATTCTTGTTATTTTCAGGCACTTCTACCTATTTTGAACAAGAATAAGTACCACAAGAACTGGAATTGTTTCTTGGACAAGGTAGTTCTGAGAACTGCTCAGAGTAACATCATCATAATATTGCACATGCAGTTTAACAATGCAGGATCAACACAGCTAATGACATGGAATCATTCTCAGTCTTTTCACAAAGTTCAGTATGCTGCACTTTCAATCGAACAATGCATCTGTACAGCATGGCTTTTTTTCACACAAGTGGGAAGGGGCAAAGACCTCTTCAGATAGATTTCCCAGAACTCTCCCAGGGAGCCAAGATGCTGAATCAAGATTGTGATACTTTGGCCATATCCTGAGAAGACATGACTCACTAGAAGAGATAACAATTGTTGGCAAGGTGGAAGGCAGTAGGAAAAGAGGAAGGTTGCACTGCAGATGGACAGACATGGTCTGAATGGGGCTGCCGATGATAGGGTGACTTGGAGGTCTCTCATTCATACGGTCAATATAAGTCAAAGTTGACTATGATGGCAATCTAAAACAAGACTTCCCATTTACACAGTTTAAATGACAAATATCTGATAAGTATTTTTAAAATCCTCAGCCATCTACTATATAAAAGTCAATGTCTGTCTGTAAGTTTGCAAGTTTGTCTGTTTGTCTGTGTCAGGCAGGTGCAGACCTCATAGGATTGGCTGTGTGAGGCTAGAAGATCTCATATGATTGGCTGGCTGTGAAAGATTTCATAGCCAAGAGCTCTTGGGTCTCAGGCCAGTTGCTATGGAGATCAGGCCTATCATCAATAAGGATGCCAGAAAACATATGGAAGGCATATATGAGAAAAATTAAAGTGACATACACAACATAGCCCATTTCCACACTACACTGTCATAGGGCTATTATTCCACATTCAACATCCTATGGGATCCTGCAATTTGTAGTTTAAGGAGTGGCATTTAAGAATTCTCAGCCAGAGAGGTCTTTGGCCTCAGTAAACTACAAACCCCAGAATTCCACAGGTAGTGAAATAATAGCACTATAACAGTGTAGTGCAGATATGGCCACGGTAATAAGGTCTTCTCACCTCACACAGTAGATTGTATGGGTACCATATGTGAGGAATCTTAAAGCTGATATTCAAAACAAAAAATGCTTAAAACGTAAAGCCATTGCACAACTTCAACAGAAAGTAAAGGGGGAAAAAAGCCAGTACATCAACATCACTAGACAACACAGATTGGATTGGAGACTATGGGGAAAAGTTACAAGTACTGGAATAGGCCGGTTGCTATGGAGACACTGCCTAGCAGTGAGGAGGTGGACAGTGTATTCCTGCAGGAACCCAACCTCTGAATGTTAACAGCTACGAATACAGATTGGATTGGGGAATATAGAGATAAAATTATAGGTATTGGAATAGAATCATAGAATTATAGAAATGAAGAGTTGGAAGAGACCACAGGGGCCATCCAGTCCAACCCCCTGCCATGCAGGAACACCCTCAAAGCACTCCTGACAGATGGCCATCCAGTCTCTGCTTAAAAACCTCCAAGGAAGGAGACTCCACTACACTCCGAGGCAGCATATTCCACTGCCGGACAGCCCTGACTGTCAGGAATTTTTTCCTGAGGTTCAGGTAGAATCTCCTTTCCTTCAGCTTGAATCCATTGCTCCTTGCCCTGGTCTCTGGTTGCTATGGAGATGAGGCCTAACAGTAAGGAAAAGGACAGTGCATTCCCTCAGGAAGCCAACTTCTGAATGTTAACAACTCTGAATAAAGAATGGATTGGGTATATGAAGAAAATTTACAGGTACAGAAACAGGCTGGTTGATATGGACACAAGGCCTAGCAGCAAGGAGGAGGATAGTGTAGCCTAGCAGCAAGGAGGAGGATAGTGTATTCCCTTAGGAACTCAAACTGTATATGTAAATAACTCTGAATACAGATTGCATTGGGAACTATGGAGCAAAGTGAAGAAGACCCATACATTTAAAGAATAGCAGATGATTCTATAACATCTGTACTGAGATGTTGCAATTCATTTGAAATTAACTATCAGCTGCTTTTAGTTATATTTAGATATAAATCTATGTGAACCTGAGGAACTTACAGGACTGGGTGGCTCTCTCTGGCTTCTGATGCTCTGGAGGCTTCCAATTTCTGTCTGAGAGCTTGAATGTGACAAGCCTTCAAAGTAAGGCCTATAGGAAAATACAAAGAATACTGCGACCACTGATTTTCTAGGAGCCCCAAAACACACCCATAAGATATAGCTTCCAGAGATTGTACACATAAGACACCAGGTGACATACACATTGATCTCATCATCTTCATCATCATGACACGTGAGAAAAATCTGACAAAAAGCACTAAAATAAATCACTACCCTATACCATCTTATCTCCAACATTAAGGCAAGATACTGCTCTACTGCTCTCAGCTGAAGTGAAAGCAGCTAAATACATTCCACACTTGGTTTATTGCCACAGTGGACAGTGGGTACCTTCTTTTCTCTGGTTTATTTCTTCCTAACAAATCAGAAAATGAATCCAGACATTCAGGAATCCAGGAAAGACCCTCTAGACCAGAGTAATACAGTGTTCTTTGGACCATGGGAATTCCCATATTCTGATGACAGACAGCTTCTTTCTCTTTACAGTGCTCTCACTATAGATGCATACAGGTGAGTGAGGCAAAGAACCACTCCATACTGATATCAATGGTCATCTATGTTGCACTGGTAAACTGGTTCCCCTCACTTTGGTTCTCTCACTCCAGCTCTCCTGATACTTTCCACCCTGACTAAAATGACAAAGAGTGAAAAGGTTTTGATTTTAGCAAGCTTGCATCTCTGACACTAGGTAGAGCTGGTCTGGAGATATGGAAAAGACTGTTCTCTTAAAGAAAAAAAACTTCATTGATTTTTTTCCCATGATCAAAGAAAGGAGTCTACTCCTCCTCTATTCCTGAAGCAATTTAGAATATTCTTTGAGAGTGAAGAACTGTATTTTCTTAACTCCTGTCTCCAAAGCCTCTCTTTTACCTGAGATACACTAATAAAATCTTATTGAAAATAGGCACCTGAGAGGTTCCACCAGAGCTTCAACTATGTTTAATCTGCTAACAATCTGAGCCTAAGCCAATCCACACAACAGGGGCATCTTCTAGGCACTGCTATGCACATAAAATCACCACTCTCTATCAGAAACCTACTGATCACTGTATATGCCTAGATGTAAACAGCTTCTACCTAGAACACAACAAACTGCTACCTACAGTCTCCAATCAATACTTTTATTCTGACTCAATGATTCCAAGCATCAGAATTTAAATCCAACATTTCTAAGAGTACAATAACCATACAATGATGTAAAACACAAATCAGTAAGACAAGCTTAAATTATAAAGTACTACAGGCAGACCTAAGAGATCAATGTTCAAAGATCTACAGCCCTCCTGGACAGTGATATTTCTCTTTATCAAACTTTGGATAGTAAGCATGTCCAGGTTAAAGACAGTGAAATGTCAGAAACTCTTTTTAAGTCTCCACTCCATTGCGCAAACATCTCCCACCTTAACAGACACGTTGAAGAGTTAGCAGGCTGCCATTAGAAATCAAATCCTCTTACTTTAACTTTGGTTTAGGAGTGCTGAGGACACTTTCATCATCTTCCATGTCAGGGCCACTGTCACTGGGATTATCTATATCAAGTGTGTCATAGAGAAGGTCTAAATCTTCCTCTACTTCTTGGACATGATCAGCTGGATCTTGCTCAGAATCCAAAACCTATATACAACAGGGAGTTCAACAGGTAAGAAATAGAAAGATGGGGCTATGGAGGATGCTGAAGTAGGGAAGAACGTGCTCAGATTCATTAGGGACCAACCAACTATTTCTAAACTCATCAAGCAATAGTACTGTTCTACTGATTTCAAGTAAGACCATTCAGTTCTTCAGACCACAATTCACAAACTGGGAAAAAATACAGAGAAGCATGTTTATCATTAGGAAGAACTAAGGAGACAAATCAGGTACCAGAATGTTAAATAGTCAAGAAAAAAGAAAATGTTTAGTGAAAAGACAATGAATGGCTTTTCAATGTTTAAAAAAATCCAGAAAATTCCATTCATGCTGAAGCTGAGAATGAGAAAAGACATTCTAAGTATGTTTAGATCAAGGATGGGCAACTGTGAGAGGCTAGTTTCAGATTAGCTTTGCTTTCTCTGCCATGACATCCTAATACCATCCTAACAACATGTAGTGTTTTGAGGTTTGCTTTCATATAATGCCCTATAATTCACCATGCACTATCATACCAGGCTGTCTGCTGTTTGATGCCAGGTAATACTTGTAGTGCTTTCCTGTTTTATGCCATGTAAAAGGGGCTGGAAGGGGATGGTGGAAACTAGTGTTTTGGGAGCAAGGGTACGTTGTTCTAATACACCTTGGTAAGCAGGAGAACAAAGACAAACACAAGGTCAGGAAGCTGGTGGGCAGGAAGCCAGTGTGGGAAAGGAGATGTTTTAATTAGTTGGCAAATAAATGCCTTACACGAGTAAATTTATAATGTTAGTTGCTGTTAACACTGTTAACCCAATAGGACTTTCAGTCTTTGCATTTGCCAGAATGTGTTGCTATTACTCTGAATAGTTCCTGACTAAAGCTTTTCCAAACTTCTAAGCAAACTCTTGGGGACTGGAATTATCCTATACATGATGGCTAGGATGCATCACCAGCCTCCTAGGATAACTAGAAGGGCCACAAACGCCTGGAAAAAAAATCAAAATGGTTGTTTGCCCCAAAAAGCCCCCCAAACATCATCTAGAGAGTGTGAAAAGTATTTTTGGCACCTTTTTCAGCCCAGGAGAAGCCTTTTTTAAAAAAAAACAATAGGAAGTGATTGGAAGTCGCTTCTTTTTTTTTTTAAACAAGACCTATGCTGGGTCTAAAATGCCCATGGGAGGCAAAAACATGACAAAAATGCCTCCCAAACACCTAGAAGGTGCTAAAAATTTTTTTGAACAATTGCAGAACATTTTTTTGACATGGCCCCTGGGTGCACATGTGGCCCCTAAGCCACGCATGCTTCATCAAATTTTATTGTAGACTCTCTCCTCAGTTTCCCAAGGAAAGATGCTCTAATGTCCTGATGCACTTAAGATAGCTTTCAGGCTAGCTGCAGCTTGAGACAGAACACATTACAGTACAGGGAAATATAATGGGTAGGATGCTGAAAAAAGAACACAGAAGGTGAAGAGAAACTCCCCCTCCTTACTAACCTTCAAACCTGAGCACTGCAAGCTGGGCCTCCACTCATTCAAGGTGCACCTATCCAGTTTCCAACTTGTGCTCCAGCCACAGCCCATCCTATTCTAAGCAGCTGGTGTCAGAGGCAGGTTTGAGAAGCTCAGAAGACTGCTTGGGGGAGGTGAAAACAAGACCTGCATGCAAGACTGCTACTTAAAAGCCTTTGAACAGTGTCAAGGGCAAGAGTGGATAAAGTGCAGCCCAAGACCCAATGCAGTCCCCTGGGTCCCCTATGAGTTGAAATATTTTTTAAAAATGCCCCAAAATGCCCTCTAGAGGCTGTGAGGGGGCATTTTCACAATATTTTGGGCTGTTTTGAAGAACTTTTTAAAGAAGTTCTCTCCTGGGCATAAAATTGTCAAAGGAGTCCAAAACATGGAGAAAATGTCCCTCATACTCTCTAGACCACATACGAGGGCTTTTGGGAACATTTTTTGTTCCAGCACTCCAAGTACTCCTGGGGGCTTAATGGGGCCCCCTAGCCTCCTATAGTTGCCCACCCCTGTCTAGGAAGACACTAAGATCAGGTAGAAGTTGTTCCATGCAACATACTATCAAAACTGACCATCTAAACTAGGCTGTTAATGTAGCTGAGTCCATCATCACTTATAGAAATGGAGACCTAGGTTCATCGTAACACGACGACCATGGGACAAATTATATCTCACTGATTTCTGTGAGAACCAAGTTCAACCAACTTAGTCTAGATCCAACAAAGAGAAATTAAGTCATAAGCCAATTGTTACTTCCACTGACTCAACTGCTGAATAATCAACACTTATCTAATCCCTTTAAACAGATCTACTCTGGGCTTAGAAACTATATTAGGGTTTCCTTCATATAAGAAAATAAATTTGTTAAATGCCATCTGCATTATATTGCTCATTTATATGATGCAAAGTACGTTAATTATCTTAAATTTCCCTTATTCTTGTTCAGGACAAGTATAGTTACAGAAAGTAGCCGTGATGGCACATTTCTAATCACATTATTAATGTGCTTATGCAGAACTAACATTGCTTCATATGAAAAAATTTAAGTAGTCCACGTTGAATATCGCAACCATTTCAAAATAGATGTATTGATGTAGAAGCATCTTATGAAAGTTTATTAGCCTACTAGACTATAAAAAAACCAAACTGTAGTAAAGGTAGTTTCTGGTAATAGCAAAAGAAGTTAGTTTACCTCATCAGTTACTTTAAACCTTCTCAACAGTGCCACCACTTTTTGCTTGAAGTTTTGTTGCTGTACATGTAAATACAACATATAAATACAAAATAAATCAGTAAAACATCATAGAGAACAAATTATTCTGCACAATGAGATATATAACTACTATAATATATCAGGGGTGATATCTTCAATGGGTCTGGGGTTGATCTGTCTGTCGGATCCTCTTCGAAGCTGGCCCTCCGCCTGTTATTTTTTAACAGTGGTTTACAGCAGCAAGCAGACATTCTGTTTTTTGGGTTCGGGTTTTTTTGTGTGTGTTTGTTTGCTTGTTTGTTGCCACTTCTGCTTGCGAAAAGCAACTCACTGATCTCATGATGAGCACAGGCCACAGTTTAGAAGAGAATAATGTTTCCAAATATTTCTGGGTGTGTAACTCTTTTCTAAAATAAGGCCATTCTAGAATTTGCAGCAGATTCTGGGCACAAATAACAGGTACTAGTCCAAAATAGAAAGGCATCTAAGATGAGGTCTAGTCAATTAGAGCAAAGGGTAGTTGGTTTTGCACCGCAACAAATGCATCTCTGAGGATCTTTCCAGGCTATAGTAGGTCCTTCCTCATGACTGGGGGCCTGGAGACATAAAGAGAGAGGACAAGCATCGCCTGACATCTCTTGACCTATCCAAATGCATTTGTGCAATTAATTTTGCATTATACAATCCATTTTGCAGTTTTTCAATAGAGTAAGATTAATTAACTGGCTGCCATTACTACTATTTTTGCTGTTGGGCTATACAGTTCCACTCAATCCTAGTCCCCAATCACCTCAAATTCATCCATTTTAACATTGCTGTGTCACTAGGGATGTCCAACAGAACTATATGGTTATATTAGTTGGTTAGCCACCTTCATAAGCCACAAGATCATCTAGCACTTCAATTCATCCAAAGTCTACCATCTAGCACAAAGATCATATTGCATTTTGCATTCCAATACAAAAGTTGAAGGCAGTCTACACCAAACATGAAGCTCTCTCCTATATAGCATTATTTTGTGTAAAATCTCTGCAAAGAAATCAGGAATCCATAATGAAGCCTATGATGCACATCATCCTTGGAGAGTGGACTGATAACTTTTCATGGGGGATACAACACTATTCTAAGGATCAAATTTGTAAACTAAACTATGAATATCTGAACAGTAGGAAAACTGCCATCCACAATGAAGCAAATGTTAACCTCTCACATGTATCAGTAATCAATCTGATGTTTGAAATGGTGTTTCTGTGCTATTACAGGAAGCTCCCACCTTCCGATGCCCTGTTATCTTTTGACACTTCCAAATTAAGGACAAACTCCATTAATTTGACAGTGGTTCCACTCTTTCACCAGTTCTTCTTGCCTATGGAGGCTCACTTAGAACTGTTCACACACGTGCACTGCTTGCAAACCAAATTGATAAAGGGGAAAAAGGCGTTAAATCAGCTGAGAAGCTTTGCCAGCAGTATGCAAGCAGCAGGTCCCAAGTGAGCCTCATTAAGTCCTTCATGCTCCCTATGGTACAGTACATAGGTTCTGCTTTTCAACTTTCTGACCATGTTCCAGCCCTTAACCTGTCAAATAAGTGGGGGAAGCCTATATATAAGTAGAAAAGGATCAGAAGACCCTTCTTCAAAGGAAAGCAGGAAATGAAATAGGTCCTTTAGAGAGCAACTCACTGTGTGTCCTTAAGCATACATTAAAAAGTGACAATACAGCTAATAGTTTCAGATGATTCTGGTAAAATAGTAAAGTTACATTGCAACTAAGGACAAAACGCAAAATAAAGAGAAATAAGAAAAAGGCAAATGAACCAGAAACAAAACCAGATGTTGTTTAATTACTTCCTTTAATTTTACTCTTGAACCCATGACACTGATTTTGAGTATCACTAATAGTCTGATCATATCAAGAGTAACGTGAAAACCATGGATTTAGATGTGCAACTCTGTCCAGAATCCCACTGTAAGAGCCCAAACAGAAGCTTTATTGACTCCTGCCCATGACACTCAACTAATTGCCAATGCCTGTTTTGCTTGAGCTACCCTGGAGAATCCTGTTCCCTGTGTCAGAGCCTTATTCAGTAGGCTCACTAGAATCGCTCCAGCAAACTCAAGAGTGTTCTCGTGAGAGCTAGTGCTCAAATATGGCTCTTTTCTTTTGGGAGAGGGGAGGAGACAGAA
Organism: Ctenosaura bakeri; assembly: GCA_948474755.1. Classification (NCBI taxonomy): domain Eukaryota; kingdom Metazoa; phylum Chordata; class Lepidosauria; order Squamata; family Iguanidae; genus Ctenosaura; species Ctenosaura bakeri. The sequence continues at coordinate 69,275 of CAOLHI010004374.1, read as the reverse complement.
AATCCAGCAACTACAAAAGCAACAACAACAAATCAATAATGGTATACATATCCCTGGAGACTCCCACAGTTCCTACCAGTAAGTAGCTGTACTGGTGAAAACACATACTCAATAAGATGAAACCCCAGTGGCTTCATTCCATTAGATCTATTGGAACAGTCAATTATTACCAAGCTTCAAGCATCTCTACAGGCAGGGGTTCCAGTCCCTTTATACTTCTTACAAGATGTTGTTCACACAGCACATTGGGAAGTGAGCATGCGCAGAGTACAGGCAACTGTAACTGAACAAGGTTTTAGACTACAAGTGGAAGAGAATCCAGAATGATGCCATTCTTTCAATCTGACTGTCAATCTCATCATGAGATAGAAATAATATCTGTTGCCCTTGTGGATAATTTCCATCAGGGAATTGTTGGGGGAAGGAGTTCATTCTCTTGAACTTCAAAGTGGTATTCAGCACAAGTATTCATGGCATCCTTCTGGACCACCTGGCTGAAACGGGACAATAAACTGTGGTGTGATAGTGGCTCCTGTCTCTTCTGGCAGAGTGTACTCAGCTGGTAGTAGGGAACTTGTACCATCCCATGATCTCTGAAGTATCACAAGGTTCCATTTTGTCCCTTAGGCTGATATATACATGGAGCCACAGGGGAAGTCATCTGGAGGCCTGGCCTGAAATGTCGTCGTTATGCAAATGACACACATCTCTGTCATTTTCATCTACTAGTCCCAAGGAGGTTGTAGAACCTCTCTGAAAAGGTATGGTGGAAAATCTGGGATAAATGAGGACAAACAAACTTCAGCTTAATTAAGACTAAATGGAAGTTTTATGGGTGGAATTTAAAAAGATGGATACAGATGCTCATCCAGTTCTAAATGAGGCTGTACTATTCCTGATGTTCACATCTTGGGAGATAAGGTGTTCTTGAGTGGAAGTGCAGGCAACAGCTAGGAATGCTTTTCGTTTGCTTCAGTTGAGAGGCTAGCTATAAACCTACCTTGCGCTGATAAGACCATGTGCCAGTCACATCATAACGACTTTACTATATTTTACAGGGTGATGTCTCTGAAAATCACTCAGAAGCTTCAGCTAGTGCAGAGGTGATATTGTTAGATTGCACTTCCCCTCACACCTTACCACTGGCTTTATTGACTGGTGCTGGTGGGATCTTCACACCAATAACAACTGTAAACACAAAGTTGCCAGCACATCCAGTATATATAATTGTGTTGCCCTCATGCTAATGTAAGTTTGGTATCTGGAGCCTGCCATTCCAGGAGGTGGTCAACTGTGTATGGGGGAGGGGCCAACTGTTGCCCCTGGCACTCCCTTCATGGCTGCATAATCTTCAACTGAAAAACAAACTGCAGGGTCATCTGAGGGGTGGAAAAACCAAAGCATCACATTTCTTGCAATTTGGACTGTTTGTGATGAAAAACCAATAGGTTGGCAGCCTGAGGGAGACTGCTGGGGGTCTTCAAAGTCTGTCAAAGCGGGGCTTGGGGGCCACATGCAGCCCACAGGAGAGAACCCAACCAACCATCCCAAATTTAAAAGCCTATGCATTTTAGATTAAGATATTTAATGGATTGTTTGTGCCTATATGAGCTTGCCAATACTAGAAACACTGCTTGCAGACCCATCAATAGTTACAATCAGGCTGTAGATTATGCAAAAGGGAGGTGCATGTTCCATGGGAGCTTCCTAGAAGGCTACAGCAAGAAATCCTTACCCAAGAAAAAAACACCTGAATCCTTATTTATTTCTAAAGAGACCCAGGATAATTTTAGTTGTTTAGTTTGCTGTTGCAGGGTTGCTGCAATACAACAACTTTCTCGCTTCCCTGTATACTTCACAGAAGTACCTACCCCAGCAGTGCACATTGGGCACTTCAGCCAAAGACCTTCAGAGAATATCAGTGAACAGAGATGAGAGGCCAATCCCCAAACCCAGCCTATCAAACTCACTCCTCACATCCCTTCTTAAGGCCAGTTGTTGTCAGATCCTACTGGGGAAGTGGAAGAGGAAAGGAATCTCTATGCAGCCAACTCCTACAAAAACGGAAACACTGCGTGTAGTAATGTCAAGGCCTCTATGGTACAACATCCAGGATTGAGGTGATCTGAAAAGGAAAGATATGATAGGACTTCCAGTCACTCAACTCAGCTGGGCAACTGTGGTATGGGCAGAAGCTTGAAAGGCAGTAGCTTAGTGGCTGAAGTGTCACTTGTAGCATCTGCTCCATGGCATGTACACCTTCAGTTGGAGCTCAACTGTCATGAAGCTCAATACTGTTAAGCCATAAGAACAGTTACTGACAAAGCTTGATATATGTCCTGATATTCTCTACTCTATAGTATATAACCAATTGGGATGTGGGAAATCCAAGTTCTAGTTTCCACCGAGCCATGACACTCGCTAGGTGACCCTGAATCATCCTGAATTAGTATTTGAGCTGGTTGCAAGGATAAAGGGGGAGGAGAAGAACTATGTGCATTTCCTTGAGTTTTCTAGAGGAAAACTGAAAATATAAATTAATGAACAAGCAAAAAATAAAATTATCTTGAGAAGCAGGTAATTTCTTACACCATTACAGAACTTTATATTTCATTTATTATAGTCATATCTTGAGATCAACACAAAATCATACAGTTTTTTGTCCATTTTAAATCTATTGCTTTTCTATAAGAAAACCACTGAAAACTGAAAGCTTCTGACAATAATTCTTTATTCGATTTAATTCTACATTGTTCTTGGTCAAATCCCAAGACGTTTTGATAAATTAACCACTCTTTCTTTGCTGGTGTCTCCTTCCTATACAAAAACCTCTTGAGAGAAAACCAATTAAGGTTACTTACAGTACAACTTTGAGTGCATCTGTTCCATCTTCTTAACAAAGCATATCTCATATAGTGGTTACTAAAATCTGCATTCCCTTTAACTTTATCATACCACAAATAACCATGCCACCCAAACCTCAGTTAATGCCCTTCCAAATCCAACAATTTCTTATTTGTCAACACCATCCAATTTTACAACCAAACAAGACAGCATACAGAAAAATACAATTTCAAGTTTAGTAACCCCAATCCCTCTCTTTCTTTTTTGCATCCTGTAAAATTTTATATTTAACTCACAATTTCTTCCCTTGCCATATAAAATTCAATAAGTCACTCTGCCATTGTTTAAATGGTCAACCTGGTTAAACTGGTATGATTTGAAACAAAAACATTCTCAGCAAAATATTCATTTTAATCACAGAAATTCTCCTTATAAAAATTTAAGTTCTGCTCATCATTGGAAAAGTCATCATTCCACCTCTTAACATAGTTATTCTTCAATAACATATGATTCATATTTGTCATCGTAATACCTCAATATTTCACTTTTTCCTCCATTTCAAAGCCCAACTTGTCCATCAATTGTATTTGATACTCCTTGCTCATATTCTTCATTAACATCATTGTCTTTTGTTTACCTTAAATCCAGTCAACTCTCCAAATTCTTCTAGTATCTTCAACTATACTTCTTTACTGTCCCAAAGATTTTTTAGCACAATCTCTAAGTCATCCACAATTGCTTTTAGTTTGTATACTTCCTTTTTAATTCTTATGCCTTTAATTCTTTTGCCATGTTTTATTGTCCTATTAAGGACCCAAGGGCTAAGATAAACAAAAAAGGTTGTCCTGTTACTTTTTGAATATCACATGGTTTACTCAACTATTAATCAAAATCCATACTTTCTGTGCATCACAAATGGCTTTAACCCATGCGGTGAATTATCATATGTTGTCTAAAACTCCGGACAAAAAGTCTCAATTCAGATTATCAAAAGCTTTTTCAGTGTCTAAAAACATGAAGGCTGCCTGTTTCTCATTATGGATTTCTAAATATTCCAAAATGTCCATCAAACATCCAGTAATGTCACATAACTTCTTTTCACGAGAAATCCCAATTGGTCTTTATGAATAAATCTTGTAAGACTCTCTTGAAACTTTCTGCCAAAATCATTGCAAAAACCTTATAATCATTGCAAAAACCTTATAATTCTTTGTCATTGTCAGGTCCTGGACCTTCTTCAGGATTAAAGGCTATCATTAACAATTTCAATGTCTCAGTTATCTTCCTTGTCTATAAAACTGAGTTCAATAACTTCTGTAAAGGAAAAAAAAAGCTGTTCAAAACAGTTACAATAACTCATTGATAAGTTATATGGACAAGGTACTTTGCCAATCTTGAACTGATTCACTGTTATAACAGCATTCATCATCTGCTTTTGCAAATCTGAAATATCTGATAAATCTTCTTTATCTAGGTATTCTTCTGTCTCTGATAGTGAAACTTCTTGGTTTTTATATAATGATTTGTAACAGCTATGAAACAGCTTCTGGACATTTACAATACCAATTATCATCTCCCTTTTTTCTTATATTTAAATTTTTCTTCTCTTTTTTTTCCTTCAATTTCTAAACCAACCACCTCCCACTTATTAGGAAACTTGAAGTTCTTTTGCTTAGTGTAATTTAACTTCTTCTTAATCTTGCTTACAGTCATCACTGATAGCTATCTCTATAGCATCTTGATATAGTTAAGCGCCACCTTCTTCATGGGGGACTTCTTGAGCTCTTCTTCTTTATTTTTATCTCTTCCAAAAGTAGCTGTGTTTCTTCTTCTCTCTACGTTTTTAAATTCTGTAACCTGTTGTACAAGACATCCTCTCATAAATGCTTCTCTGACATCCCATTCTGAAATTGATGTGTGGCAATTACATTGCCAGAAGGAGACCCTTGGACACTTTGTTGACCCTCTGCACCCCCTTTGATTCAGGGGGCAATTTTTGCAGCCTTCTGACATCTGAGACCATTGCCACACAATGTGTACACTTTCTGCAGAAAGAGGTGAAAGGAATGATGCCATGCCTCCAGGAAGTCAGCATATCTTGATTTCAGTAAGGCCTTTGACACAGTCCTCCTGATATTCTTCCAAACAAGTTAATTAAATGTAGGCTAGACAATGCTACTGTTAGTTGGATTTGTAATTGGTTGACTGACTGAATCCAAAAGGCATTCACCAAGGGCTCTCATCATCTTGGAGAGAACTGACTGTTCTGGGTCCAGTGGTATTCAACATTTATATAAATGACTTGAATGATGAAATAGAGGGAATGCTTATCAAATTTGTAGGTGACACCAAATCAAGATGGGTAGCTAATACCCCAAAAGATAGAACTGGAATTCAAAATGACCTTAACGGATTAGAGAGTTGGAACAAAACTAATAAAATGAACTTCAATTGGCTTCCATGTTTGTTAGGCAATCGTCTATGCCTGTCATGCTCTTTCATCTTGTCTTGTAGGCATAGTCAGATCACGTACTTAGACTAATTTTTTCATCACAAAAAATGATATTATTAAAATATATCCAAGAATAGGACCTGCTAAATCTGTTGTGCCCTGCCTTAGAGTCCTGCCTTAGAGTTTCTTGGAATGTGCTAAGACTAACACACTGATCAGCAGTCTTGCACTGACCAAATGCTTTGAACTTAATCAGCAAAACTCCAGCAAGGGGGTAGGACAGCAAGACAGTTGTGTCACCGCCTTATTCTCCACCTACATGGCATTTTTAAGCCAATAAAATGCACTAATAATAATAATAATAATAATAATAATAATAATAATAATAATAATAATGTTCTAAAAATATAAGCAGTTTGTTTGCCTGCTATCAAGAGTCTGTCATTTTTTTTCTCTTGTCCTCTGTCCACCCAACAGTGCCATTGTTCTAAATAAAAATTCTTTGCTCTTGAATTTGCTGTCTTTCTTCTCATACCAGAAGGGAAAATCTCCTGACCTACCCCACCCAATCGTCCTATTACTGTATTGTCTGCTGTCATTCTGCCATTTTTGAAAATCTTAAGAGCCCTGGAAGGAATGCCTTATGTACCCAGCATTCCTGCATGGCATTATTCCCACAATGACTTGCTTGTGATGACATGTCAGCCCTCAAATTTCTGCATTATACTAAAGGAAATTTAATTGATTGTAAACTTTAGATTACAAATACTGGAATATGGGAAACTGTTGTTCTGTTGGGAAAGGATTTAGGTCTTCATGATATAATTCTGAAAGAAATCTCATATTGCTACAATCTGTGTTTTCCTCACTTATCAAAGTTTGCAAAACGGTTGAAGAACTTTAAATGTGAGCTCCACTGGTCTACTAAGACTGCTGGAGAGGGAACAGAAGGAATATTTCTGTTCCACATGACTGCTGAGTATGCCTTGCCTGAGAAAACCCTATGAAATTCAAGAGGTTTGCCATACATCTGAAGGCAGTTACATTATATTCTAGTGCAACTAAAACCTTCAAGACTAATTCTAAGAACAATTATTGTTTAGTTTTCCTTACTTGCATAAGTAAATAGAAATTTTACAAAAGGTTTGTTTGATGTTACTCTTTCTTTGTTCACAGCCATCAATCAGAAATCCAAGAAAGTCTAGCCACATTATAATGAAACAGCACCTTTTTGCCCCAAGATTCTTCTACAGTTTTAAAATGTGTTCTTGCTTTTCTTGGGGTGCCAAATAGATTTATTCACTTTATCCCGCTGTTCCTTTTGTATTTTACCAGGTTTTATAAATGGCATATTACAAAGTAAGGGGGGAATTGTGATCTTAAAACTGAGTCGATACAGGCTTTAGCTTTTCATTTATATATCTGCACACACCTACAATCCAACCCCTTTAGGACTTCTAATCTAAGTCTATATTTCTGCTAGAGGACAACTTTCTTATGAATCAATTTGTTTTAGTTGCTGACAGACTCTCAGATACTTCAGTGGGTGTGTAGGCTAGCAAAATTTGCCCCCACTCCAAAAAAAAATATCATGCAGAAACTGTTTCCTATTTAAGTTAAGGATTGCAAAACTGTTTGCTAGGGTTGATGGGAGCTGCAATTCAATGTCTGGAAAGCCACAAGATGCCCACCTGTGATTTAAGCTGATACCAGACATTTGTAGATTTTATGCTCCAATATTTTAATTCCAACAAAAATATCCTATACTTGATTCACCTGTTTAAGATTGTTGTTAAATGTATAGCATTTAACTTGCACACAATTCTTCTAGTGCAGTTGTTTATTTTCAAAATATACTTCATCTGAGACAAACCTATGTAACTCCATGAACAGCTCAGCAGTGAACACTAGGAAAGGTGTGGTGAAAATTTAGCTTTCTTTTTTCAGGTGGGCTGAAAATGAGCTTGCCAGGGACACTGACTGAAGCTTCCTTCAGTCATTTTGTACTTTATTCTGCCACTGCAGGTGAGCTGAGGCCTCAATCTTTTTTCCCCTAGAACACTCACATGCAGCACTGCTCTAGGACATTAGGAAGCTGGAATGGAATGGCAATCACTGGAATCACTGGAAGATGTAAAACTGGAGAAAGAGCAAAATTGTATGTTCTCTCAAATTTACTTTTTTCCACTGGGGAAAAAAAGAAAAAATCATTGGGCAATAAGGGGGAAAGCAATCACTTCTGTTATTCATTTATCAACTGCTTAATGACTTGTACATAGGGATAGACAGAAATATTATAATAAGCAATGTAAAGAAACAGAATACTCCCACCCAAAAAAAAGGAAGAAGAGGAAGCTCTTCTATAAGATCCAAAAATCAAAGAGAAATTTAAATCAAGAACAGGAATCCTACATATTCCAATCAATGAGGGAAGAAATTACATGATCAGGTCAAAATAAAAAGAAGACAGAAGTAATACACGAAAGAACTATACAGAGGAGATGAAAAGATGACAGATTCATTCACGGAACCACATTTTGACAATGAACCTATAATTTTAGAAAGTGAAGTTGCTCTCAAAGCACTTGGAAGAACAAAATCACCAAGAAAAAATGGCATATGAATAGAGCTGTTCTGAGCTACAGAGAAGGAATTCAAACTTCTTACCAATCTGCCAACAAACATTTTGTTTATATTTACAGTAGGACCTTTATATATGTGGGGGTTCCATTCCAGGTATTCCCACAAACAGTGAAATTTGTGAATGCTTGTGTCCCACTATATTCAGTGGCAGTGAAGTGGACACAGATGTTTCAGCATGTTTGTGCCCATATCACCTCCTCTTTAGGTTACAGGGATGTGACATTTTGGATGAAAATTGTGCACATAGAGTCACAGGTAAGGAAGGCTCACTGTGTTTATAAAAATTATTTATATCATGGGAGACCAAAATGTGGCCTATAGGCCATATGTGAACCACCAGAGGTCAAAAAAATTGCCCCAAAATTACCTCTAGGAGGTATGGAGACTATTTCTACCATGTCTGGAGGCCCAGTGGGCCAACTTAGAGGTCAAACAATTTTTTTGCCTTAAAATGCCCTCTAAGGGCCATAAAGGGAAAAAGACATAGTAAGAATACCCCCATGATCCCTGAAAGGCATCTAGGCCCATTTTGGAGGGGAACACTTTGGATTTTATCTTTTTATATATATATTTCTTATTTTTATAGGAGCAGGTAAAATCAGGGTACAGCTATGCAAGAGTCCTGAGGGATTAATGTAACCCCCTAGCCTTCTGTCCTTCCCCCCTCTGATTTATCTTACTTTTCTACCAATATGGGATCCAAGGTGGCTTATAGTATAAGTTAAAACAAAACACAACTCAACAAATAGGCAAAATGAAGCAATAACCCACACACTGGAAATGCCTGATATACATTTCAGTTCCAAAGGAAAAAAGATATTAGGACTTTCAGTAAGCAATATCCCATGCTAAAAAAGTGAGACTAAGATTGTACAACACAATGTACAAAACTTTACTATATGTGGAGCAAGAAATGCAAGAGGTCCAGATAAGGAAGAAGCAGCAATAAACATACACTGGCTAACACAGTACAGAAAGAATTTCAGAAGAAAATCAGCTTGTGTTTCATATGTTATAGGAAAGGTTTAGATGGCACAGATTATGAAAAGCTATGGATCATTCTAAAAGAAATGGGGATGTCACAATATTTGACTGTCCTGAAAAGTAATTTATACTCTAGACAAGAGACCATCATTAGGAACATGGGTAAACAGAACGCTTTTCAATAGGCAATGAATAGTGTGAGACAAGGATGCATCCTACAAGCTGTCTGTTTAGTTTATATGCATAACGTATTATTCAGAAAGTGGATTTAGACTTGGAAAAAGGAAGTATGAAAACTGGAGGAAATATAAGGAGTTCAAGATATACAGATCACACCACATTGCTAGCAAAAAATTACTAGCTTGGAATGACTACTGATGAAAGCTAAGGCAGAAAGCAGAAAAGCAAGGTTACAGGGGAATGTTAAGAAAACAGAAATAATGACTTCAGGTGATTCACATAACTCAAAAATGGATGATGATGACACTGAAGTAAAGATTTTCCATATACTGGCTGAGTTGCTAATACAAATGGAGGTGGCAGTCAAGAAATCAGAGGATGGAACTTGGAATCTCAGCTATGAAGGGACGAAAGACCCTCAGGAACAAAAATCATTTACTTATTTGAACTAATGATTAAGATGTACCACTAATTACCAGGGTCAGATTCATTCATGCTGTAGTATTTCTAATTTCTATGTATGGTTTTGAAAACTGGACAGTGAAGAAATCTGACAAGAAGAAAATCAACCCATCCGAAATGTGGTGCCACAGGAGAATTCTACAGATACCATGGATCACCAAAAAGACAGGTGAATCATCTTTGAACAAACCAAGCCTGAATTTTCACCAGAAGCCAACAAGACTAAGCATATTGGACATACTGAGACAACATTACTCACTGGAAAAGACAACAATGAAAATTTGAAGACAGTTGAAGACAGTAGAAAAAGATGGATTGATTCAGTAAAGGAATCCATGCTCCTGGGTCTGCACAACCTGAGCAAGGCTGTTAATAACAGATCTCTTGAGCATCTCCCATTCATAGGGTTACTGTAAGTTGACGTCAGTTTGATGGCACATAGCAATTCAGAAAAGGATTCTTTGCCCAGCTGGGACTTCTTCTTCTTTTGTGCTATATGACTAATTTGTTCCGTTGCTTCCTCTTCATTACTCCTAAAGCAGATTATCTGCATGGTGCAACAAATCTTAACTACCAACAGTACAGAGTATTTTCCTACAAGCCAATCTGAGCACTGGATTAGGATACTCCACTTCTCAAAGAAGTTCATGGGGAGACCTTGTGCCAATTCTTTCAACTTGTTTTATCTCACAGATGGTTGAAAGAACAAAGTGAAAGAAGAATAACCATCATCACCATCACCCTGCCATTCTCCCAAAACCAGGACTCAAGGCCACTTACAAATTAAAACAAACATATAAAATATCAATATTAAAATCAAATTAAATTATCAACATTCGAAACAGTTTTAAAAAATTTAAAACAAACAATAGTTTAAAAGTAGTAAAATTAAAATAGCACAGTATCTTCTTTAAACACTTTCAGTTCTCAAGGATCTAAGCATCTGGGCAGGCTCACAGGGGGAGACAGAGTCTCTCAGATAACAGTTTATGGCCTAAGTTGTGTGGGCCATAAAGCTCACTGGAGGAAGGATAGAATAAAAATGCAAGCCAAAGTAGGTTACAGTTTCCTTTGTTTATCTATCTTGAAATGCACTGATGTGTCTCAGATTCAATTTCGCTACTTTGATCAATTTAGTAAACTTTATTTGTAGTGCGTTTCCACATCCATGACGGTGAAAGCAGTTCACAAAAATAACAAAGCAAAAATATAAATACAATTGGTTTAGCTCTTGATTATTTTGCATTTTTCCAGAGACAGTATTATATTTTACTCAAACTGTTTCAGACTGCACATTTTGTCCATATCCTTATGAATGTTAGTAAAATTAATTTCCACCAACCCTGGTTATGGATGTTGTTCTTACTATCGATCTCCATTGCTTCTTTGGCTTCCCCAGTTCATATTCATCATCATCCAGATCCTGAACAGAGAGAAAAATGAATATAATTTCAATAATTCAGAATTAAATAAAGGAAACAGAAATACCAGCATATTTCTGTGCATTCTTAGACATGCTTAAAGACTGTGATTCCTACTTTTCCTACTCAGTTCCCTAGATTACTGCGCTAGTAAGGCACAGAGTAGACAATTACCTTAATGAGTCACCGAAGCACTACAGCAGTGGGGCAGGAAGATGGATAACGTTATTAACTAGTTAACCAATTATAAAGCATTTCTGTTATAGACTGGCAGCCTGTTCCTCTTCAATTTCTGCAATTCTTACATATGAAGCTAATGTCTGAGAAGCTAAACACAGGGAAATGGCAGATGACTACAGCCTTGCTAAAGTTTGTCTCCACTCAGATGCAAACTATTGTGCTAAAAGGTAGAACATTAATATCAGGTGGTTATCAAGCACACCAAGCTCTGACAGAGCATGGAAAATAAAATGAAAGTATTTGGGTAAAAATTAAACGGGAATGAAACCTCACTGTGGGGGTTTACTATAAGTTCCATGTCTTCCTGCAAAAAATGACCAAATATTCAAAAAAGAACATTGGCCTTACTGTGATCCATTCATTTCCAACAGGTAAGGGGAGTAACCCCTCAGAAGGTCAATCACTAGCCAACCAAGAAGAAGGGAAGGACTCACCAAATAACAGGGGAATACAAATAATTTAATGAAACACTCTAACATAACAAGGACCCTAAGGCACTGATAAGGAGAAAAAACTTTAAAAGACAGAAAAACACTTTAACGAGTACCAGTGAACTTGCCAGCACCATAGAGTGAGGGGGAGGTTCTTCCCCTTATCTGCCAGAAATGAATGTATCACAGGGAAGACCAATGTTTCTTTTCCAAGCAGACAAAGGTCAAATCTCCTATAATTAGAACTTGCCAAAGCCTCCACCAACTAGAGTAGAGTAGCTGGCCCCCATAATCCCAAGAGTTCACCACTTGTTGCAGTACCCTCCTCCCAAACATAGCAGAGTTGAGTCTGTCCAGTTTGTAATGTCAGACAAAATTTGAGGGGGATTTTTAAGTAGCAGACCTGCAGATTTCTGTAAGGGGGATGCTGATGTAGTGGGCAGCCAAAGCGGCTGCACTTCTGGTGAAATGCACCATGATGCCCTCTGGAGCTGTCATATTCAACGATTAGTAACAGAACACAATGCATGACTTAATCCACCTGCGATTTGCTTCTTAACACAGTCTTACACACTGGTAGATTACCCTCCTGAAGGAAGTCTAGCAGACCAGAAATCAACAATTGGAGGAAGTTCACTTTTTTACGCTTGCACCATTAGCGGAAAACTCAGAAGGTTTACTTGTAAATTCTGTTAGTGGAGGCCCACCAGGAAGTGAGGATGGTGCTTGTGGCTATCTCAACAGCCACAAGTCTTTAGTATGTTCTGATCAATCTCCCAAGTGTGAACCTGAAGCCAATTTGGACAGGGATGACAAACGTGCCCCTGAGTGCAAAAGTCTGTCTGGGTTGGGAGAGATACGGAGTCCTCTGCCATGTTGATAATCTAAGAGAATCGAGCCCTTCTGGGACATTCTGGTGCCATCAGGATTATTGTGGCCCTGTCTCTTCAGATCATCCCCACCACTTCGGAAAGGAGGGCTGGCAGTGGGAGGGCACAAAGTAGACCTGACAGCCAAGGTAGTATGAGGGCATCCATGCCCTTGTCTCTCTCTGTCCAGTACCTGGAAATAAATCTTAGAAGCTTGGCATTCACCAAAGAGGTGAACAGGTCCATTTGCAACTGACTCAGGGATCTTATGATAAGGTTGAATGCTGCTGGGTGGAGGCTCAATTCTTCCTGGCTGGTATCTGTCTGGCTCAGCCAATCCACCCTGGAGTTCTCACTGCAGGTGTTCTGCTTCCAGTGAAATCAGGTTCCTCTCTGGGTCTTGGTCATCAGAGAGTGGAGGTTCTGGGCCTTGGTCAACAGAGAATGTGATCCTTGTCCCCTCATTTGCGATTCAGGTGGGTCTTTGTCATGATATTGTCTATCCCTGTTAGGACTGCCCAACCTTGAACAACACCCACAAAGGACAGGAGTTCCAGCCAGGTGATGCTGTGAGCCCACTCCTTGTGTTTTCATCTGCCCTGTGCCAGATGGGGACCGCAGTGAGCTCCCCATCTGCAAAGACTGGTGTCCGTTGTTATATGAAACTTCCAAGGGGTAACTCCCCCCCTCACATGACCATTGGAAAGTTTTTGTCTTCATCCTGCCTACTAGAAGCAGTGGGAGGAGTCATCTAAATCGTAGGTTCAACCCTTCTCTGCTGGAAAAAGAAGAATTATAATAGGAAAGGGAGAATTCAACCATCCTGATATTTGTTGTAAGTCACACTCTGCCAGGACTGTAAGGTCCAATAATTTCCTCACTAGCCTTGCAGACAATTTCATTATGCAAAATGTGGAGGAAGCAAGAAAGGGATTGGCTGCTTTAGATCTGATCCTAACCAACAGATAAACTGGCCAATGGGGTAGAAACAACAGGATCCATGGGCCAGAGTGACCATGTCTTCTTGGGATTTTTTATATAGAAGAAAAGAAAAGCCAAACATAGTCAGACACACACTCTGGAATTCAAGAAATCAGATTTTGATAAACACAGGGTAAAATCCCATGGTCAAAAATGCTCAAAGGGAAGGGAGTTTAGGCTTGCTATAGGGAAGTTAAAAATAATAACAAGAGGGTTTTATCTGGAATAAGAAGAAGAACAAAGAAATGGTAGGGCCTCTGTACAGGGAGAATGATGAAATGCTAACAGGGAAGGCTGAATTGCTCAATGCCTTCTTTGCCTTAGCTTTCACCCAAGAAGAAAACAATGCTATAATTGGTGGAAATGGAACCAATGTTGCAGTAAGGCAACTAGAGCACAAAATACATGAAGAGGTACCAAAGTAATATCAAGCTACTCCAAATGAATTCAGGCTTCCAGGGCTGGATGAGCCACATCCAAGAGTACTAAAGAAATTTGCAGACGTAATCTCAGAGCTACTGTCAATTGTCTTTGAGAATTCTTGGAGAACAAGAGAAGTCCCAGAAGACTGAAGGAAGGCAAATGCTGTCCCCTCATCTTTAGAAAAAAGCAGAGAAAAGGACCTGAGCAACTATTGCTCAGTCAGCCTGACATCAATACCAGGAAAGGTTCTAGAACAGATCATTACACAATCAGTCTGTGCACGTTTGGAAAGGAATGGTGTGATTACTAAAAGCCAAAATGGGTTTCTCAAAAACAAGCAATGCCATACTAATCTTATCTCTTTTTGGGGGGTGGGGTAGAATTACAAACTTGGTCAATCAAAGGAGTGTTGTGTATCTTGATTTCTGTAAGGATTTTGACAAGCTCTCCCATGATATTCTTGCAGGCAAGTCTATGAACTGTGGGCTAGACAATGTCATATTTCAGTGGATTTATAATTGGCTACCAAAGCAAACACGGAAGTCCTTAGTATCCACTAAGGTTTGGTTCCAGGATGCCCTCTGGATACCAAAACTCATCAGTGCTCAAGTCTGATTATGTACAATGGTGTAGTAAATGGTGTTCCATATATAAAATAGCAAAATCAAAGTTTGCTTTTCAGTTGTTTTCTTTTAATATTTTCAAGCCACTGTTAGTTGAATCCACAGACACAGAATCTGCAGATACGGAGGTCTGATTGTACTCACCAACAGTTGCTCTTCATCCTGGAGAGAACTGACTAGCGGGATGCCTCAGGATTTTGTTTTGCCCTGCTGTTAACATTTTTATAAATGACTTAGATGATAGAACAGGAGGTATGCATATCAAATTTGCAGATGCCACCAAATTAGAGAGAGTAAATATAACCTCAGAGAACAAGATTAGAATTCAAAATGGTCTTGACAGATTGCAGAACTGAGCCAAAATTAACAAAATGGATTTCAACAGAGATAAATGTAAGGCAGGAAAAATGAAATGCAAATAGGATGAGTGACACCTGGCTTGAAAACAATACATGTGAAAAAGATCTAGAAGTCTTAGTAGATCATAAGCTAAAAATGAGTCAATAGTGTGATGCAGCAGCCAAAAAAAGCCAATGCAATTCTGGGTTGCATCAACAGTTCTCCCTCCACATTCGCGGGTTTGACCTTCACAAATTTGATTATTTGCGAGGTACATGTGTGCCTTCCCTCCATTCTCCTTCTCCCATTCCCTTGCATTTTGCTGGACATGGAGAAACAAGGACAGCACTTGAACAAAAGGCAAGCAAATGGAGAGAAGGGAGGCACACATACACACACACACCTTATTTTTCCCCTCTGGAGTTCCCCCTTCCATTCACTTGCCTCTGGTCCTGGTGTTAAAAACATGCACTGAAGCAAATGGCAAGGGAATGCGGGGAAAGGCTCACTCAAGCCTTCCTTCTTCCCACCAGATCTCCCACTCCCAATCCCTTGCCTCTAGCCCTGTCACTGAGAACTTGCACCAAGGCAAAGAACAAGGGACTGGGCAGGGAGAGAGGCTCGCACCTCTGGAGCTCCCTCTCCCATTCTCTTGCCTCTAACCCTGTTGCTGAGATCTTGCACCAATGCAAAAGGCAAGAGAATTGGGGGAAGACTTGTGCAAGCCTTCATTCTCTCCTTCAGAGCTCTTCCATCACTCCCTTGCATCTGGCCCCAAAAAGGCAAGGTAATGGGAGGGAGGAGCACCAGAAGGGGATCACGTGGGGGGCGTTATTTATGTTTTTTCCACTTTCGCAAGGGTACTATGCCCCAAACCCTCGCAAAAGTGGAGGGGCCACTGTATATCCTAATAGAAATAGAAGGAAGTAGTAGTCCTACTCTATTCTGCTTTGGTCAGACCTCATCTGGAACAATGTGTCCAGTACTGGGATATAGAAGGATATAGACAAGCTGGAGCACATTCCCAGAAAAGCAACCAAAAAAGGTCTGGAAACCAAGTCTTACGAGGAACAACTTAAGTAGCTGGGTATGTTTAGCTCAGAAAAGAATGAAAGGTAACATGATGGCTATCTTTAAATATGTGATGGGATGTAAATGTAGAAGATGGAGTCAGCTTGTCTTCTGCCGTTCCAGAGTCAAGAACATAAACCAATGTATTCAAATTATAGGAAAAGAAATTCCATCTAAACATTAGGAAGAACTTTTTCTTTAACTGTAAGAGATGTTAAACAATGAAACAGACTGCCTCAAAGGGTTGGTGGTTGTTTCTTCTTCAGAGGTCTTTAAGCAGATATTGGATGGGCATCTTTTATGAGTGCTGTAATTGTGTGTTCCTGCATGCTAGGAGGTTGGACTGAGTAGCCCTTTTGGTTCCTCCCAAGTCTAGGATTTTATGATATCAGAACTTCTTGGAAAGAGGAAGTGGAGGATGAGACTCTCTGGAAAAATGTCCTTTAAGAGACGGAAGCTGAAGTGGATGCATTAACTGGTAAGAGAGCACAAGGAAAGTCATTCACTTAGCCAAATACCAGGAAACATATGACAAGATTTCAGCATGTACTGTTCCAGTAAATCACCTATGGAAGCAGGATGTAGCATCCAGGTAAGTAGACCAGAGCAGTGAATGTCTAATGGGAAAGTTTTTTCAACAGGAGACTGTCTTGCTCTCTGCAAGCAGCTCCAGTCAACACTCTGGCTGCAGCATTTTGGACCCAATGAAGTTTCTGACCAATTTACAAAGGAAATCTCACATACAGCATGTTATAATAATCCAAACAGGATATAACTAAGCCATCTGTCTCCATATCCAGATCTGCTGTCTCTGGAACAGACAGAACTGGCCCACTAGTTTCAATTGTGCAAACGCACTGGCAAACCCCGCGTATCCCATTCAAAACTCAGTCCAGATGTACAAATTACAAACATCAGATTTCAGAAGGAGAGGAACCCCATCTGGCACAGGCTAAATCCTCATTCCCTGATCTTTCTAAATCCAGACAAGACAGGAGCACCTCCATCTTATCTGGATTAAGATTCACTTTGTTCACACTGATCCAATCCATTACTGACAATAGGTACTGATTTCACACCAAAACAGCTTTGCTGGATTTGGATAGAAACAAGAGAGAGTGTTAAGTATCACCAGCCTACCAGTGAAAACCATCCTGATTCCATTCCAAGTCCAAAAGTCTGGACGATCTCTCCCAGAGGTGTCACGCATATTAAACCACTCAAAAGACTGGAAAACCTCTAACAATGGTTTCATGTACAGATAGAACTAAGCCCTATGGGACCCCATAAACCAGTAATTGGGGTTTAAAGAGTAATTCTCTCAACACTAACTTCTAAGTTTGGTACTCCAAGAAGGACCAGAGCCACTGTAAAACAGTGCATCTAAGTCCCATCTCAAAAAGGCAACTAGGGAAACTGTGGCTGACGGTACCAAAAGCCACAGAGGTCCAGCAGAATCAACAGGGACATGCTCCCTCATCCATTTCCCAGCACAGGTCATCTCCCAAGGCAACCAAAACTATACTCAACCCATTTGGCTAAAGCCAAACTGAGATTAGTCTAAAGAAATCCTGGAATTAAAAAGTCACTACATAATCCAGAAACTTGCCTCAAAAAAGGGATAAAGTCACACCCAGTGAAGTCACTGGGTCTCTAATCAAAACGTCTTCAAGAGTTCACCCGCACAGCATTTTTACCTGGAATCAAACCTCCCTCCCACACCCTGCACAGGGAAGTGGAAAGAGGCGTCAGGTGTTCTCAGCTTGCACTTTCAGGTGCCAGTTGAGTCATAGCCTTGGAAGAGAGAACAAAATGGCAATGTCTTCTACCTCTGATTCCTGATTACCGGTAGAAATCCATAGGAGATTGGAAGGATTAGAAGGAGTGAATTGAGAGACTCTGCAGCCAGATTCAGAACCTTATGCACTGGAGGTTCTCTTGGCACACCAGCTCTAAAAGAAGCCCTTGCACCTGTTTGATGGGATCCATCACTACTGTTCTAATCGTCAAGATGATCATGTAACTGCTGGCAGCTCCATCCAGTTCATTTTCCATTCTAGAAGTCAATCAGAGCTTTGCCACGACTGCCAGCAAAAGGGAGACGACAATCTCCCACAAGCCATCAAAATGGTTTGAATTCATTAGTCTCCTAGGCAAAGACAGTTCTTCCACTAAAAAGAGTGAGGCAACTGCCTCAGGTGGCAAATGATGTGCAGCAGCACCCTTAGCCATTGCTCTGTAACTCCTAGCCACTTTTTCTGTCAAAGAATATATACGTAATTATGACCTTCAACATGCCACAGTGTCTGCCGTGTGCCCCTTAAACTAGGCTGCTGCTTCAGATATGATCAAAGATACTGCCTATTTGCCAGTGTTGAAGTACAGTTAAACAGCCAGCTCAATCCACTTCTGTACATAGAATAGAGGAGGTGTCTTGCTCTTTGATTCATCTTCTGCTGACTGTGGTTCTGTAAGAGATTATCATAACAATCTTCCCTTTTACTTTAAAACCACTTTAGATGCTATTTCTAAAGCACAGCTAACAAATGTCTTAAATAAAAGAAATGAAGGAAATAATCAGCTGTAACATTACATTTGTGATCTCATGACACCATGTTAAAAATCAAAGTTTACAGTGGACATTGTTATCGGAACAAAATGCTTATCTGGATAAAAATGTATAGAAAGAATTTCCATAGTACCTGTCCCTGAACAGCATCATCACTCGCTTCTTGTTCTGAAGAGAAGCTTTCATATTCCTCTTCAGAATAGTTGTCTGCAAGAAACAAACACAGAAGTAATTGAATCACAGTTTTATTAAACAAATAATTGCCAAATTTTCAGTAGTTCAAAAATATAATTAAAATAAAGAAGTTATCAATATCATCAACGCAGATAGCTCTTTGCACATAAAACTGTAACTATAAAGAACATAACCACATAAATATTAATTTGAGTGTCTAATATTTTATACTGTTTCCTGTTCTGAGAGGCAATAAAAATTGCAAAGCATTGCTATAAAATCTCAGAAATGCAGAACACTGCAATTGAGCAGAACATTTATGCTTTTACTACTGCACTGAAAACACTCAGGTCCTTATTGCACTATAGCCTAACAGTGTTTCATCCTGATTCCATCCCAACAATGCCATTGCTAGGATGGGAGGGGGATCTGCACGCTCTCCATCACATCTGGTCAGCTGCCAGTGGATAGGTAGTATTAGGGACACTCTTCTCCCTTCCACAGTACAACATGAATGGCAGGTTCCTTTCCCCACCTCTTCCTGCATTGTACTGTGGAAGGAAGTGCCTGATAGCACTTCTGCCCTTACCACACACCCACAACCAATGGGATCATCACGAGAAAGGATGCCATTATCAGGTTGTTTCTGGTAATGGTATACGGCACAACAGCAGTGGGAACTGCAATGATGGCATGCGATGACATGCATCCCAGACTAGCAGCAATGTATTGTCATGGCAATGTCATGTGGTAAGGGACACATAGAATGTTTAGTGAATTGTTTCCTCATGTTATTAAACCACATTCAGAGAGCAATATAAGAATTGGCCAGTGAGTTTTTAGGAGTTTTTTAATATATTTTTAATTTCCAAAAATCATGTTTTACAAAACACCACTATTTTGCTTTTCCTCGGACATACAAATCCGGCCACATGGTTCTCACTCCTCAAATTTCCTTTCAAAGCAGATTCTCTTTCTTAAATTGTGTCCAAGACAAGGCTTCCACAGCTTCCCACATGGTCAAGGGTGTTTATCACTGTCCTGCTAAACTATCAGCTTGACGGGAAGACATCAAAAACAGAAGAATCCTGTTCACAGTAACATACTTATAAAGGGATGAAAAGGCTTTGGTCGTTGTTGCTGCTTGGAAAGGGTTAGAACAAAGGCCTAAGATGATGATTTTGAAAACTTTGCTCTGTAATACCTTAATGATTAATTCAACAGACAATCCCCTTTTTCAAGGAGAGTGTCACAAGTCTATTATATCTCCAACTCATGCTGATTTCAGGTATTTGGTGCCAAAGCTCTATAGACATTCTGAAAATCTTCTATTGCAACAGAAGTCTAGTAAAAGCATCAAAACCCTCCAGGATAAAAGTTGTTTTCCATCCTCCCATCTCATCTTCCGGTGCCCCCCATACCTTCAGATTCTGTATCAATTTTGACTGTCAAGGTTCTCCCTCTTGGTTGGCAGGGCCTTTGTTCCTGCTGCTGCTGCTGTTGTTGTTATGTGCCTCAGACATACGGCAGCCCTATCCTAAGGTTTTCTTGGCAAAAATTATTTAGAAGTGTTTTGTCATTTCCTTCCTTTAAGGTTGAGAAAGTGTGAATCGACCAAGGTCACCGAGGGGGGTTCCATGGCTAAGTAGGCAGGTCTCTAAGGGTCCTAATCTGACACCAAAACCATGCTGGCTTTCTGTTCCTGCTGATATGATTGCAATTATTTATTTAGGTGCTTAAGGCTCAGTTTCCAGGCTTTCATTGGCAGCCTTTGTGGGATTTTCCAAACTTGATCCTACCATGCTACCTCCAAATATGGAGGTTCCCCTGTTAGAAATCCCTCTTTTGCCACCATCTGTGACCATCCTTTGACCTACCACAGTGCACACTGTAATCACCAAGAGTGAAGGGCTTTTCCTGATCCCCATCTTTGCCAGGACTACCTCTTGTCCTTGTATGACATCAACTGTGGTGGCGGCCTAAATGCCCTCAAGGTTCCTATGAGGATCTATGCAACTTCTATCCACACTTGACACCATCCGTCTATATTCATTTCTGCAACTACAGACACCTTGTCTGACTCCAAGCTTCCAGTTAGATAATGTTCCCAGAGACCAGAAACGTAGAGAAACCAAAACATTTATTTACAGAAGTTAAATATTACAAAGCAGATTAAAATATTACACTGAAAACACCATGCACACACTCATATTCGTCTCTAACCATCTCAGACCCTTAATACCACTTAATTGTTCCTAAACCTGACTGACTCAAAACCTAAATCATCCATACCCTTTTACCCAGACCAATCACATCAACACCCTCAACCCATCTGTTTAACTAATCTCAACACCAAATGCCTAACTGCCTTTCACCAACTTCCACGCACTGGCATATAAGACGCACCCTATTCTCAGGTTGCATTCTTTAGGAAAAAATTTCCTGGCACCCTGAATAACAGCTTCTCCACAGAAAATGGCAACTGGGAACAGAGGGATAGGGGTATGGCAAGCGGGCATGGAAGTGATTGGTTGCGGAGAGATGCGTGGGGTTGGTGAGTGGGTGCAGAACGATGCTGGGGGGGCGAGCAGGTGCAGGAGGATGGCAAGCAGGCATGGAGGGGGTGTGAGGGAGGTGGTGAGTGGGCGCAGGGGGGTGGCGAGCGGACACGGAGGGGGGTGGTGAGCAAGCGGAGGGGAGCGGCAGTTGAGGTAGAAAGAAGAGGAAGGAGGGGTGAAAGGAGCTCCTTTCTCCCCTTCCTGTCATTTCTGCTTGGGTGGGGAGAACTCCCTGCGGAGATAAAAAGGAACAGAAAGGTGCCTTTCCATTCTTTTACCCTGATGGCAGGAATTACCCGTATTTGTCCACATATAAGATGCACCCCATTTTCAGAGGGCATTTTTGCCAGCAAATATAGAAAACAAGACAGAAACAATGTGCAAAGGAGAAGATAAAAGGAACACTCTAACAGTTAGAGGTTCATTAGGATTTTACAGTTTATAAATGCTACAGCCTTCCAATTCTTATTTAATTAAGTGTATGCCCTAGTCTTCCCATATTACCAGGTTAAACACATCTGTCTTAAACATCCATGCTGTGCCACTGGTGTTAGGCGCTCCATCCCTGCTGCAGTGTTGCCTGAAGTTCCCTCCTCCCTCTCATCAACCACCTTGTATGACATACACAGAAGGAATTGGGGCAGCTGTACTCCTGAATGCCATGATAGGCACTGAAGCCCTGGATTCTGCACTTCAGGCCTGCTGTGGTATCTACAGAAACAAGGGAACAATTTGGGCTAGAACAAAGATATAGGCAGGAAACTTGATCCCCAACCTCTAGCCACTAAAAAATCTTATTAAGTATGATTAATAAGAGTCACTAATTTTGTAAAGTTATAAACAACTTTTAATAGTTTTTCTATCTAAAAGATACTTAATGTCAGGAATTACAGATAATATGTGGGTTGGTTCCTGTTTTACTACATATTTTTGAGTTCCATCATGGGTTTTTAAGGGCCTAAGAATAAGACTTTATTTCATTTTGATGGAGAAATAAACGACTGCAATGTTTGTGTGGCAATTTTAATACTATCAGTGTAGATTTAGCTAATTAAGATGTTGTGCATTTGTATCCACAGACCTGCACCTGATTATCAGAAAGTGTAAGGATCAACGTTTTATCTTGATTCAGAGATTCTGAAGAGTGAAGGATCTCGTGTTTTGTGTTCATTAAAAGATTAAAGTGATAAATGAATTATAATATACAACTCAGTCCACTGTAATACAGCACACTGCATACAGTCTGCATTCCTTACAGAGAAAATGAAACAGAGACCTGAATCCAACTGTGATCATTTTTTTGTCAGTGAAGATCACAAGATTGAGATGCACTTGGTAAACAGAATATCCTGTATATTTGTTATAAGATAAATTGTTCTGTCTTACAAAGAGGACATTATTTTGTAAATCTGTAACTACTTTGTATTTCAATTATTGAAAACCAAAACTAAGCTACTTATGAGCAACTATAAAATTAAGTATCATTTTGTATTACTTTAAAGTATATCTTCATTTTTTTCACATTGTTTTTTGAGTCTACAATCATTTACTTTTCTTTGTCTCAGTTCTGAAAATTGACACACAGACACACTCCTCCTTCCATGTTAGTGTGTTTGATCTTCATGAATTTAATTATTCATGAGTATGCATGCCTTCCCCCCATTCTCTTACTCCCATTTCCTTGTGTTTTGCCAGGCATGGAGAAGGAAAGTGAGCATGATTGGGAAAAAGGCAAACGAATGGCGGGGGGGTGGGGGTAGGCACGCATTCTCCCCTCTGGAGCTTCCTCCTCCCATTCCCATGCATTTGGTTCCAGATGGAGAATGTGCACTGAGGCAAAACACAAGGGAAATGGAAGGGGAAGACTTGTACACACATTTCTTTTCCCCTCTGGAGTTTCCCCTCCCATTCCCACGCATCCTGCCCGGACATGGAGAATTCACACTGAAGCAAAATGCAAAGGAATGTAAGTAGAAGGCTTGAGCAAACCTTCCTTTTCTCCTCTGAAAGTCCCTCTCCCATTCCCATGCATCTTGCTCCAGCATGGAGAACTTGCGTTGGAGCAAAATGTAAAGGAATGGCAGGGGGAAGGGTTGTGCAAGCCTTCCTTTTCTCCTCTGGCGCTCCCACTTCCATTCATCTTGCACCTGTGCGGAGAACTGGCATCGAGGCAAAATGCAAAGGAAGAGGGGGTTGAATATACAAGCCTTCATTTTCCCCTCTGGAGCTCTCCCTCTCATTCCCATGCATCTTGCCCCTGTGCGGAGAACTCATGCTGAGGAAAAATGCAAAAGAATAGGGAAGAAGGCTTGCACAGGTCTTCCTTTTCAGCTCTGGAGTTCCTTGTCCCATTCTCATGTGTTCTGACCTTATGCAGAGAACATGTGCTGAGGCAAAATGCAAGGGAATGGGGGAGAACCCCAGAGAGGAATGGGAGAGGGAGTGTTGGGGGAAGTTATTCACAGTTTTTCCTCTTTTGCAAGGGTTCTGCTCTCTGAACCCTCGCGAAAGTGGAGAGGCCACTATAATTATGAATGCTCCATATATCTTTCATCCAGTTAGGTCTCTTTACACAACCCTTACACAACTATGAGAATTAAATCTCATATAGTAGTTTTTAAATAGTTCAATCTGGCATTCAGAAACAGCACCATGAGAGCAGATGAAATGCTTCCAAGATATCCCAGGGTTTCCTTTGCAATAAACAAAGGCAATAAAGCAGGACAGAAAGAAGACCAGAGTAGGAGGGCTAGAATAGACCCCTGCAACATCCAACAGATAATATCCAAGTACAGTTAAATAGCAGATTCTTCCCAAAGTTTTGTCACCAGCATTTCATAATCATATGGCACTTAAGGTATGCAGAATGCAGAACATAAATGTTTAACCCTTCTAACATTACCTGTGGTCTTAGTTTTCTGGCTCATGTGTACAGCGCTATCCTCTTGGTCTATTGGCTGACTGGATAGTGAGAAGATCCATATCTCTGCTATTTTTACTGTAACTTCCTTGATATTGCTGAAAAGGCTCAAAACTTTGCCTCCTTCGGTTGGATGCTGCAATACCTAGAAGGGGACATACACATGTGCTCCAATCAAATTTTATGTGTCAAAACCCAATTTCTTATGCAATTTATGTAGTCATGGAATTCAAACAAATGTTCTGTTCATTCCAGAAAGATTACTAGGCCAGCTCCTTCCCTTGCCCCTGATGCTGATACTCAGAACTCATGCCAAGGCAAAAGGGGAGGGAAGCGGGAGGGGAGGTTCATGCAAGTCTTCCTTCTCCCCTCCAGAGCTCCATGCAAATCCCTTCCCTCCGTGCACAAAAGGCACGGGAATGGGGAGTACCAGAAAGGAATGGGAAGGGGATCATGGAGGGGGGAGTTATTTGCAGTTTTTCTACTGTAAGGGTTTTGTGCCCCAAATCCTCACAAAGTGGAGAGCCACTGTATCCATATATTTGCACATATTTAGGAATGGAGAAGTCTCTGTATGTGAGAGCATACTGTGGAAAAACAAGAGCCAGACCTGCACCTATGACACCAGTCACATACTCATAACAATCAAATGGAGACTACTGCCTGGCAGAGTGGGGAAAGGGAAGCTTGCTGATCCCTACTTACACACAGTGAATTCGGACATCATCCCAATGTATTTGCAACCTAAGTATGCGATGAGCAGAAACAGTGCAAAGCAGATTGTTGAGAACTACATTTCCAACTTCATGAGGCCTACCTTTCATGCAAGATGACATGCTTAATATCTGAAAGGCTTCTCATTGTACACTGCTCAGTGTCCATAAAAATACACAGTTGGATGTAATAAAAATATGTTGCTGCGCACTAGCTTGGAAATCAGTACAGGCATAGCTAAGTTAATGAATTTTCTGCTACTGATATTTCTTTTTACAAATGTTTTTGGGCACCTTTGGTTTGAAGTGGTTTCCTTCCCACTTTGTAGAAAGGAAAGTCTCCTAGTGGTATTAGCCCAAAGGATCCCACCCACTAGGCTTAGAGTTGTATTTCTGCCATCAGCTGTCCATTTACAGCAACAGATCAGACAGGAGATTAAGGCCAGGTCAACTTACATGCACTTAAGTCTCATTCTAAAGAGGGTTCAGGGGCCTATTCATTCGTTCTTGCACTCTATCCAAAAAACATCCTAGTGCCCAGCAGCTGACAAGCCCCAGGAGGGATACCTACTGCTGTCAAATATTGGTGGAGAGAGAGAGATGGAGGGCAGGCAATTCAGACCAAGAATATCTGGCTGCTCTGAACTCCCTGAAGATGGAAAGCACATTCATTTTTCTACCCACCAAGCTGAGGCCACTTGCTTCTCCATGATCTGAACTACCTCCCACCCACCAGTATGCAATAGTATAAAGCTGCCAGGCACTAGGAAAATGTGGAATTCCATGTGTGGAGCTATGTGCCAGAGTAAGATCTTACCATTTAGGTTGCTAACAAAGGCTTACTGCAACTAAAACAAATTTCCATCATAGAGTGGATTAATTCGGTCCAGGGAGAGAGAAACACACACACTAAGACAGGACATGGCTGTAGAAGATGCCCAAAGCCCCCTCTCACCTCAGTAAGGTAGACACTAACGCTCTGTGTGCAGGTTTTCAGTGACTTACAGGTAAGTTCTCCAAGAAAACCCTTGGACAACTGTACTCAAAGCTTTAGATTGCTATAATGAGATACTGCATTTTTGTAGTACAGGGTCTTATGCCTATTCTTTCCATATGTTTTCTACCTCTGATACCAAATTTTCCCTTAAAAAGACTTAATGTCTAGGAATGTATCCACTTGTTAACTGCGGTATATCTGTATTCCAATTAGAAGCACCAACCCATTTCCCCCACAAATTTGCCTTTTGATTTTTCTTCTCTAGCTCTTTTCTTAATAGGCAAGTTTAGTTATAAAAGCTCCTATCTAGATTTGTTATACCAGAATTGGCATTACAATAATACATTAATCTTATATTAATCTTACATTAATCATACATTAATCTTACAGCATTCTTCCACAACTAAATTACTCATTTCTAGAGATGTGAAGAACTGGAATCCCCCACTCCCAGCATTTTCCATTCTTTTCCAAAAGCTTTTCCTCCTAGAAAAATTGGAAAAATCTGGGTAAAAATTTGAAAAAATGAATAGTGTCTTTTAGAATTATGAATAAAATATTTAAGACAAGTTGTTCATATATTTATTTCCTCAAAATTGCTTCTGGAAACTATGCAACAGAAAGATTTTTATTCAATACCATGTTCAGTATGTGATCATTGCAATTTCTGGTCCTGGTTTCCTTTCCTAGTTATTTTACAGGAATGAGCACTTTGTGTTCGCTTGACTCTATGGATAACTACAGGATACAAAATAATATTCTATTTTAGTAGCACTGATGGTTTCTTCTAATTGTTTTTGCCTGCAGTTAATAACAAGCTAATAAATAACTTTTTTCAATATCAATAACTTTTATTTGTACCAGAATACTCATCTATAAGGTGACCAATCACCACGCCTATGAACTAAGTGGATGTGTACCTACCTCTACCATGTTGATAGAGCCCACTGCCAAAGTTTTGTAGCCAAGAATTGTCCTGTTTTTATACCGTTTCCTTCTCTGTAGCATTATCTGAAGTTTGTTGCCTTCTCTCTTCAAGAAATGAGGATACTGCAGTTGAAACATTTCAACGTTATATTACAATGCACAAAGGAAAAAAATCTCTTCTGTACATTTTCTAGACAGATTATCTGTAACAGGATGGGCAACAGCACAGGCCCCAGGGACCAATTCCCCCCAACCCCCCTTTGTGGGCTGCACCCTCTCAACAGTGCTTCCACATACCTCTATCTTCACTGGAGTCTTCCACAGATCATATCCTATCAGTATTTTGCGAAGGATTCCAATAAAAATAAAGTATCTGGGCTGTGCAGAGCTGGACATGTTTCAACATATTTTAGAAGTCTCAGTGTAAAAACAACAACAACAACAACAAAATTTGGGGGACAGGGGTTTGCAAGCTCTGCACCCACAACATTAGGGACAGCATACAGTCCATAGGGCACACTTTGGCTACTCTACTCTGTAAGAACAATTGGCTGTGCATGGTTTAAAGCCTTCAAAATATAAGATCAGGTAAAAGATTAAGGCACTGTTACTGCAGGGTTCAGCCTGGTTGCCATTTTACATACTCTTCTGAGCTGTTTACGTGTGTCACATAAAAGTCTAAGCATTTGGGAAAACAAAACAGATGCATACAGTTATCCTCTTTACACTTCAAAAACAGATGAGACTAAAGATGTGTTACAGCACAAGAACTCCCAAAACACACAAATTACTTCCTCTCTGCAATCAATTTACCTGAGCACACACACCACACTGACAGAGGAGCCAGTCTGCCCAGGGACCTTTGGTGAGGTCTTTCGCTGTAATAGATTCAGCCTAGACTCACGTACCTATCAATCTTGTATTCCAGGAGTGGGCAAATGTTGGAAATTAGAGGGGCTATATTCACTTTCTAGGCAACGTCAGAAGGCTGCATCTTCCCCACAGCTTGAAAAGGCTTAAACCTTTCCCCTTAAATGCTCCCTAGCAGGCACAGAGTGCAATCCCACCATGTTTTGGCACTCTCTAGGCCATTTTAGATGCCAGAGAGGCTTTCTCCAGCACAAAATGACTGGAAGTTGACTTCTAGATAACTTTGCACTGTGAAAAATCCTCTCCTGGGGTTAAAATGACTCCTGTGGAGGAACCAAAAAAAAAAAACTATCTCCCATTCCTCTGTTGGTTGTCTGGGGGTAGTGGGGAACTTCAGGGTCAACATATGGGGGCTAGATGCTGAGCACAATCCACACTTTCTCTACTCCTGTTCTAAATTCTTCTAGTCTATGATTTCAGAGAAAATTCATTCAATGAGTGAAGTTAAAACAAACATACACATTCTGCCCAAAGCTGTACATAAACATCTTTACAAGAGAAGCAAGCAGATATTTCTTATATTACCTGTAGCGAGAAAGTGAGTGCAAGTTCTGTTTCTACACGACCACCAGGGTGCAGCACAATTTCATGAGAACGCAGTATCCTTTTTGAACCCTGTACAGAAAGAAAACAGACACACTTAGATGCTACAAACAGATGAATGCACAAACTCATACAGCTACCAGATCGTCAACTCATTTCCTCTGATAATAGATATGTACTTTCTCCCTTCAATGCATATCTCCTTTAATGTGCAGAACAAGCAGCTTTGAATGTGTGGCTGTACATACAACAGCCTTATACTGTTCTTTGTAGAATGGTTTTGGAAACATTCAAACTGAGAGTCTATTACAAATTATAATAGCTACTCTCTTTATGTTTGTCTAGTCCTTTTTTTAAAAAAAAAAGCAATGTAAGCCAATAATTTCCAGCAGCAGCAGCACACAAATGAATTGGGTATATCAATGGTTCCCACATCTTCTTCTCTGGCAAACATTTGCTGCAGGCCAAGAACACATTCAAGCTCCTCTTTTGTGGCCTCAGATCACTGGAAACTCACTGCCACCTTCCATCTCCTCCCATACACCTTCCCCAAATCCAAATGAGGATTTAAACAGAGACCTTAAGGTAGTGACAGGTATCCAAGGCTAGGAACTGTGGGCCCAGCGTCCAAAGCAGATCCATCACAATACTATTTACAAAATAATATATTTATTATGAGAGAGAAACAGCTGTAATCTATAGAAATAAAATAAGTTTCTAAGTTTCCTGAAGGTGTCAGGCCTGGCCCAGTGATCAGGCACCTTCCACTATAGTTAATGCAAGCCCTCCTGTAAAGCCACAGCTAATGGAGGGAGGCTTTCTTCAGGAATGGTAAAGGGAAAGCTTAGATCCAAACAGAACCTAAGAGCAAATGAGAAAGATGCCGCCTACAGTAGCCATGAAAAGATAAATTTCATCCCACCAGTATTGTGCATGCAAACACCATGATCAAACTTTCCTATCTGTGTAGCTATAAAGAACCCATGTATCACAGTTCAGTCAAATGAAGAAACATCTGCCTGAACAAATCAGTACAAGCAATGGTAAAGAGTTTAATGATATCAAGCAATATACTAATTTTATAAAATAAATGAGTAACACAGTAACATTTGTAAAATAAGTTAGTAACCATGCACTGCTGTGTGTGCATAAATACAATGCCATGGGGAAGTACATCTCCAACTTCACATTACATTCATG
Organism: Ctenosaura bakeri; assembly: GCA_948474755.1. Classification (NCBI taxonomy): domain Eukaryota; kingdom Metazoa; phylum Chordata; class Lepidosauria; order Squamata; family Iguanidae; genus Ctenosaura; species Ctenosaura bakeri. The sequence goes on along the minus strand of CAOLHI010004374.1, from coordinate 39,781 downwards.
GTTATCAGGGTCCATGAGCTTTAGGTGCCAAAGCGGAACCAGAAAAAAGAGAAGTCCAACCAAACCAATAAGTGGTGGCAACTAACAGGGTATGCACCACACCATTCCTACCAAACAGGCACAACAAACAATTCTCTGAAAGTAAGACAACATTTTCTTCATTTGGCATACATGGAATGGTGGACTAGTAGGAGAAGCTTGCACAGTGCTGGCAGCCATTAAATTGTCCAGCTCTTCAGATCCACTTTTTTGCCCTAAAGTGTATCATTTTACACTTATGAAACAGGAAGCTCTGCTAGTCATAAAGACCTTTACAACAACCACATGTATTAGCTCCACCATCATAAATTTGTTAGATGTTAAAATGCCAATGGGCTCTTTGAAGACTATACATTTGCTTCTCCCACTTTGGAAAGATTCTTTTGGAGCTCTTCATTATCCCTTTCTGTTTTCAACCACCATAAATAATTTGGTGCCATCTGCAAACCCAGATACCCTCACTGGTCCCCTTAACTGCAACTAAATAATGAACACATTCAAAAGTTGATCTTGGGGATGTTCATTTGAAGATCAGTAATTACATAGCTGAGTTCTTTAAGATATCTTGAAAGACTACTATGTAGAGTAGACGATTTGCTAATTGTCAGTTTGCAAATAGGGACTTCATCTCTTTTCTCTGCAATCTGTTGAGTTCTTCAGACCCTTTCCTGAAAATATCAGTTCAGGTACAGGAACCTGTCCCACATCTTCTACAGCAGGAATAATCTGTTCCATTTCTCTGTAACCTCCATATTTTTCCTTAACATTATTTAGCTCTTTGTCACTAAATGGTCTAAGTCCTTCTGTAGCAAGTTTCCTAGTTATAGTGTACGTTCTCTTCTTCTTGTTATCAACATTATTAGCAATATGCTCCTCAAAAACCTTTACTGCCCCTTTAATTGTCTGCTTCCTTTTTTTTTAGTACAAATGTGTGTTTCAATTTGTTCTACCTCTTGGGCAACCATTGGCCAACACTTCATTTCTCTAACAGCATCCTGAATAATGCTGATGATCTTTGACTCTGCGATACCTTTCCTGATCTGAATCTGAAATGATCAGATTTAGAGTTTCCTTTTCCAATCCAGGGTTAGGGAATGATATGCAAGATCCAATTAAAAATATTTCTGAAGTGCACAAGGACAGATTGACATCTAGGAAAAGACTCGCATATATGGCTTTGCTGTTAACAGCCATCAAGTCAACTTCAACTTATTGTGACCCTATGAATGAGAGATTTCCTAATCACCGTATCTTCAACAGCTCTGCTCAAGTCTTGCAGACTCAGGGCTGTGGCTTCCTTGGTTGAGTTTATTGTTGTTGTGTGACTTTAAGTCATTTTTTTAACTTACAGCAACATAAGACAAACCTACTATGGGGTTTTCTGGGGGCTGAGTGTATGTGATGCACCCAACGTCACCCAGTGGGTTCTCAGGGTTGAGCTGGGAATTGAACCCTGGTCTCCAGGATCTGGAGTCCAACACTCAAATCATTAGATCATGCTGGCTCTTGGCTAGGTTTATTCATCTATAATGCAGTCTTCCTCATTTCCTACTGCCATCTACCTTACCAAGCATTATCATTTTCTTAGTAAGTCATGTCTTTTCATGATAGGGACAAAGTATGAAAGTCTCAGTTTAGTCATCTTGGCTTTTAGGGAAAGGTCAAGCTTGACTTGCTCCAACAGTCTTTTTTTTTCCCAACAGTCCACAGTATCCATAGAAATCTTCTCCAGAACTTTTCAAATCAGTTGATTTTCTTCCTAAGTTTTCTTCACTGTCCAGCTTTTACAATCATATCTAGACACTGGAAATACTGTATGATGGAATAGACTACCCTAACCTTAGCATTCAATTATATATCTTTACACTTAAGGATCTTGTCTAGTTCCTGCATAGCTGCCCTTCCAAGTCCCAGACTTCTTCTGATTTCTCAACGGCAGTCTCCATTCTGATTAATGACTGAAAATACTGAACTATTTCAATGTCTTCATCATCCACTTCAAAGCTTATAAATCATCTGTGGTCATTATTTTTTTCTTAATGTTCAACTGTAAACCTGTAAAGTTGCATGCCAAGGAGTTAGGAATAAGTAATATTTGCCCTCTGCTGAGCCTGTTGTGGTCAGCATGTCCAGAACATTCAGTCCTCTGGCATGCAGAAGGACCTGGTAAAGGGGAGGTTTGCAGTGGGCAAGAATAATATGATTTTCTTCTCCTGTTTTCTATTAAAATTCAGCAGACATATGCTACTCTTTCCCTTCCCTGAGCTATCTAGCACATGCAGATAACTTGGGAAAGACCAAGGGAGACTTCTGTTTATTTCCTATTCCTGCCTGCTCACAAGCTCAGTACAAATATGAAAAAAGAAACTCTGAGAAGATCATGTCAAGGTGCTGAGGTGTGAAGGCTGAGTGTTTAATTGAGGTCTCCCTTTGTGCTTTTTTAATTTGGAGTGTATTATTTGCTGAACTCACATCACTGCCATTATCAAGAAAAGTTCAGTTCTAAATGTCTTACATAATAATATATTTCTGGAATGATGTCAGGCAACAAGACTCTGTTATTCAGCCATTAAAACTATTTAACATAAGGTTAATTAACTTATTATATTAAGCCAAATTCATATTACCTGCATTTTGACTGCAATTACGACAGAAATGAGATCCTTATCCAATTCTCTCAATACTATCAGTTTCTTCAAAGTCAAGCTGCACAACCTGCAAATTAAAACAAATATCCTGCATTCAATTATTCTGAAACTGAGTTATTCCAAATTACTTTTTCATATGCAACAAGATTTCACTCCCAATCTGTTAAACAACACCCTTTGGCTTCACTTCCTCAGTTTCTCTAGGGATTCTAAAGAAACTGGCTCTCCAAAAGTCACTGAGAATTGCTTGCAATGTTATTTATCTTAGTAGGATGAAAATAAGGATTATTACTAACTTTTACTCTTCATTTCTTCCAACATACACATGATTCTCCCACTTCGCTATACCCCAGCAACATTCATATGGATTTTAAAAAACAAACATATATGCCGGTACATAAGAAAAAAAAACCCTATGAAAATGATAGTTCAGCAACACTTTTATTAGGACTATTCCATTTTAACTTCACATGAAGAAAAAATCTGAGATAATTAATGACCCAAGGTCCCCCCATAAACTTCATGGTTGAACATGCATTTGATCCTGTGTTCCTTCCCTGCCCCATCCTATTAAACACCAGCTTCTTTGTCCCAATGGTTGCTGAATCTTGGCTACCTTTCCCTAGAAGCAGGGTACAGTCCGGACAAGTTTGCCAGTTGCTTAGGAGGGGCGGGGGCTTTGTTCAGCCTAAATCAGGAGTTGCTAATTTTAACACACAGTTTGCAGCATGAGAGGTCCGGGATGTGTCTTTCATCTGATCAGTTGCAACCAATTTTATCAAACAACATAAAGCAGTGTTCAGAGCTGTGCAAGCTGCTTGAGATCTTACCAGCATTCAAACTTTTGCCTAGATTGCTAATACTTTCTCTTACCAGCAAAACTCTCTTTGTTAAGTATTATTTAGAAATTGGAGGTATAAAAGGTTGGTGTAGGAGAGCTGTAAAAGTTTGAAATCTCCTATTCCTGTAGGACAAGTGATATCCTCAATTACCGCTGAAACTACAAAAACAGAAGGATCTACTCATCTGCTCTTCCAGTAAGTCACAAGGAACACCTGCAGCAGAAGAGACACGGGCACATATCTCCTTGTCATTGATGAATTCCTAAGTATTAAACTTAAGGTAAAATGAGCAAATGCTTTCTTCTCCTTTCTAACACAAAGTTTCTTTGGGTGGCCTCAGGTCCAGAGCCCAAATGACTAGGCAGGTACAGTATAACCTTCCAGATGAACTACAGAATCCTAGATGGCTGGCCAGAGGACAGTAAACACAATGGTGCTTTTCAACCAGTGCCCAGACCTAATCAGTTTGTCTGCCTCTACCTCCTTGTACACCCAGGATAAGCAAGAGTTTCTTCCTCCCTTGTCACAAGTGGCTAGTAAAAGAGGAGGATTCCTCTGGAATGCACCCAGAGCAGTTATCAGCAACATCACGTCACTGGATTCCTGCTAGAGCCCCTGTGCAGATGTAGACCTGAGACTGCCTGCAAAAGGTTCCCAATACATCACTCAAAAGAACTCCTGTAAGCTAGGTCTAATTGTCATTTTAACTTCACATGAAGTCCCCCAATTTGGTCCATTCTGAGGCACAGTGGAAAAATAAAATGGCAACCACAAGCACAAAGAACTACTTGGAGTGGTGCTTCTTCCACTGGTAGTGGAAGCTAATACACTTGACCAAAACAGAAGAGGCCCACCAAGGGATACTGCTCTGGGTCCACTGCAATCCAAAGCTGATCCTCCCACCTCTCCTTGGATGAGGCAGCGACAAGGTATAGCAGGAGAACTCAGTGCCATGTCACAATAACAAGCATTTTAATGAGTCACCATTTATTTCTTTATTGTTTAAGGTTAAATTTCAAGACTATGTTCTATGCAATGAATTGCTAAGACAATGTTTGCTGTCAAATGCACAAAGCTAAGGTGAGAGAGGGTTTCTTAACTCCTCCTCTATCTCCAATCCTCATCTTTAACCCCTCCTACTGTCTAGCTCCATACTTTGGGACTCAAGCAGTCTTTGGCATTCTGACTAACTGACTTAGTCCTGAGGAAAGACAAGAGGAACACTACTATACTGGCCCTCCTAAAATTTATTAGCAACTTTTGATACCTTTCATCCATGGTACCTTCTTAACAACTCTAAAGAGGGGAGAATCCATGATGTTACAATGGTTCTACCTTCCTTCCAGGCCTGTTCGAGACAGTGACACTGGGGAATTTCTGTTGAGTCACATGACTATCAAGCTGTGGGATATCACAGCAATCCATTCTATCTGAAGCTACTGGGGAAGGTTAGCAAGAGCTTTGGACCTAGGTGCCATCAGTTTGCTGATAACACCCAAATATGTTTCTCCTTGTCATCAGAGTCAGGTGAAGCTATATAGATGTTGGCCTGGTGCCTGGATGCAAAAAACTAAAACCGAATCCCATCAACACAGGCACTTGCCCAGTGGCTCACAAGTCCAGGAACTGGGTAAGCTACCTGTTGTGGATTGGACTACATTCCCTCTGAAGTGCATAGCTTGGGAATACTTTTGGATCCATCTTTGTCACTGGAGGTTCAAGTGATCACAAAGGCAAAGAGCACTTCTGGACCATTTTGGTTGTTCTACTAGTGATGACCATCATCAGACAGGGATAATTTGGCTAAAGCATTTTATCTTCAATGGTCATTTCTGGGCTACTTTATGTGGGATGGACTTGAAAATGACATGGAAGCTGCAGGTAGCAGAGTATGTAGTGGCTACCATTTGCATCATATAAAAGCTATGCTATACTGGATTTAAGGGAAGTATACTGGCTGCTAACATATCGCTAGTCTATGTGCAAGGTGTTAGTGATGACATTCAAAGGTTTTAACAGCATGGGACCTTGACACCTGCCATAGCATTCAGACTAACTGAGGGGGCCTCTCCTCTGTGTATATACAGGCATGCATAATTAGTCACCTAATTTGCCATGATAGTTGCAAGAAATTTCACATCCTACGTTAGGAGCACAATTGGCCTGTAAGAGCCTTCCCAGTTTTGCAATTGTCACTGTTCTGTACAATTTCAAAGAAGCAGCCATGTTAGTCTCTGGCCAAATAAAAAGGAGGAAAGAAGGGGAAGGGGGAAAAAGAAAAGAAATGCCCCAGCACCTTTAAGACTAACTGGTTTTGATTTTTGCATGAGCTTTCATGGATGTATGCCCACTTCTTTCCATCCAAAGATCCAAAGTTGCTAGATGTTCTAGAAGTGGAACACGCCTAAAAATTGCCTGTGAACTCACAGCAACCCCATGAATTTCATAAAACAAAATTGTGACAATAGTTTTAGACCACAAGAGGAACATCACTAAAAACATGCATATCACAGCCACATCTCCAAAGCCTATCTGTCAGGTGGTCACAAATGCTTTCTGGAAAAGACAGCATTTATTTATAAATATTCATTTAGTTATTAAAATATTTCTATCCTGCCCTATATACGAAGGTAACAGGGTAGCTTACAATAAATTAAATTTAAAATATTAAATAACAGTAATTTTAAAAGATTAAAAATACATTAAATAGTTTATCAATTAAAAGCTGCAAATTTAAAACCAGATGAAATATTTTAAACCACAGGACATGTGTACCCAGTATAAAATCAGTTAGGCCCAAAGGCTTTAATAAAAAAATTTAACCTGGCACCAAAATGATCCCAACATTGGTGCCAATCAGGCCACCAAAGGAAGGTAATTCCACAACTGGGTTGTCATCACAAAGAAAGCCTTCTCTCATGTCCTCCCACAATGTATTTCCCCTACTGGTGGGACAAAGAGGAGAGCTCCTTTAATAGATCTCAATTCTCTGGCAGGTATACATAGAGAGAAATGTTCTGGCAAGTATCAAACTCCCAAGCCATGTAGGGCTTTAAACATTACTAGCACTTTCAAATCAAACCACAAGCATACTGGCAACCAATGTAATTCCTTCAGAACTGGTGTTATATGGGACCTGAACAGAGTTCTAGTGAGCAGTCTAAGCTGTTGTGTTTTGCACTAGCTGCAGTTTTCAAGTCATCTTCAAGGGTAGCCCAATGCAGGATGCATTGCAGTAGTCTAATCAGGAAGTTACCAGTGCATGGGTTACTGCAGCTAACTTATCCTTGTCCAAAAGGGCTCTCGTTATGCCCAAAATAATTTTTTTTTTAATGAGCCATAGTTTTATCAGGAGAAACTAGGCAGATAAAGACTAAGATCTATTCTCATTGTTTTTCAAATAGGAGGCATTCATTTTTCACTCCCTCCTGTGTCCCTGAAATCTAACTTTGTACTTTTGGGTAGACTTTGATGCAAACACACCACAAGCCTGGGTACATGAGGAGAGCTTCTGAAGAGCATAAAGGCCAAATGCTGATGTCAAGAATTGTGTTAATTGCCACTTGGCATCCACCCAGATTTCAAGTGACTAATATTTCAAAGCTACACAAAAAAGACATGAACAACCTGGCCAAATCAGCTAGTTTAAACTTCACATTCCATGATCAATGCAGTTGTTCCAAAGAAAGGGGCATCCAGCTATCCTTAGACCTAGAATAAACCTAGGTGTTCAAAGGGATTAAACTGAAGTTCATAGGCTACTGTACACCACGTCTACTGAATTCACCGCAGAAGTTTAAAATTCTACGTCTGCTGCAGGGAGGGAGGGAGGGAAGAGCATAAGGACAGGAAGCTGTAAGAAAGAAGTACGGAAGTATTAAAGAAAGGGGTACAAGAGTAGGAGGAAAAAGATATGACAAGGAGTTGCAAGTTGTGAGCTAACCCCAGAAATAGTTTCTATCATGTGCCATCCTTTATTAATGTGACTTATCCCTCATTTATTTACGACATTATGACATTTATAATAAATCTGTTCACTCCTCCCTTATTTTCAATTTAGGAAGATCTGCTTTGATACCAAGTCCCTCCAACTTGAGCAAATCTCTGCCCTTAGTCAGATCACAGGTTGTTTATTTATTTAAACTGAATTTATATCCCACTTTTTCCCCAAGATGGGATTCTCCCAAAATGGGTGTCAGTAGGTTTAAGGACTTCCAACTCTGCTTAGGACTGCTGCCTTGGAAATTTCACTGTCTCTTAAGTTACCATATGTTTCATTTTCTTACTTTAAAGATCTGAATCTCTCCTCATCCCAGTTAAAGGAAGAAAATATTTTTGCACAAACATAAACCTGACTACACATTAGATATTCAACCGTAGGCTGCCAGCATTACACAAAGATTGCTTGTATTTCAACAAACGTTTCTTTGTTATTTGTTACAAGTTCTAACAGAATAGGATTGTTCTCAAAAACACCAGCCATTTTGCCAAAACAGCTATTGCTAAATCACAAATAGTTAGAAAGCCCATTGGAATCCATCAGCCTCTAAAATTACCAGTGAACATAGCATCCACACTCACAGTAAACCAATGTTAAATCTCACTCTTAACAGACAAGGAAAGACCCAAAGGGCCATCTTTCTCCAGAACCCATCCCAAATTAAACTTAAACTACAATTATTTTGCTTTGGCATTTTTAAAAAAATTCATTTATTTCTGGAAAGATGCCAAACATAGAACATGGCATCCTTCAGTGTGAAATCTGGAGAAGTCCAAAAGGCATTGATAGATAATATAGGATTGAGAATGTTTAAAGAAAACAAGACTTATCACCAGAATCTATGGCTCAAATCCTAACTTTCCTTTTATGTATGACACATATTCCACACCCATGGGACTGGGATTTCGACAGTTTTCTTAAAACTTTGCTTCTGGGAGTTAATGGACCCTTGAGAATGGTGTGGAATATGATGTTGCAAAAAAAAGGAATTGGTGAAACTCCCACCACTGCCATTAATGGAAGAGTATAGAATTTATGGTGTAGTGGTATGAGCATTGGACTATAACCAGGAAGACCAGGGTCTGATTGCCCCCTCAGCCATGGAAACCCATTGGGAGACACGGGGTGCACCACACACTCTCAGCCCCAGAAAACCCCATGACAGAACCTCCTTAGAGTTGCCGTAAGTCAGAAATGACTTAACAATAAAAATTAAGCTAACGTAAAAATGTCACCTGTTAAAACTCTCATCACGCATAAATTCTGTGAAAGCTGAACAGAAACTCTATCCAGATAAAGAAGGGTGACAGGAATGAGATGTTCATCTTGTATATCAGTCACATATTTAGCCTCTTACCTGGTTTATGGAATCTTGAACTAGCAGCAAAAACTGATTGAAAAGGATAATGAGCCCAGAAGCCTCTTCTGAGACTCAAATATCTTCTGAGATAGGCATTGAAAGGGCAATGTTACAGATGTTTCATCTTTGCTTCTCCTTGAAATCTTTTTATCTACTGTATTCTTTTGTCACCTCTACTTCCAGAATGTGATGAAGCTATGATGTAGACACTGTTTCTCTCCACAGAATGGGGAAACATACTGTCCATGGAACATGACAGTCTACTGTGTAAATAAATCTATCATAGTATCACTTTTACAGGAAATATTCTTGTATCCTGTATACACAGCTTAATCAGAATTTGTTCTTATTGTTCCTTTGCTAAATGAGCACTCTAGATGGTTTATAAACAAAACCAACCAAAAAAATAAAGCATAAACTACAAGAAGATAAAAAAAATTATACAATAAAAATTTGGATTAGTAATAAAAACAGAGTGTCATTAATTCTTAAGAGCTTGGTGGACCACGTTTCATCATTCATTTAAAAGACAATAAAGAGGCTAGCTTAAACTTCCTACAAAGGTAGTTTTGCAGCTGAGACGCTCCTTCACAAAAGGCCCTTCTTAAAGACTTCTTAAATAAAGGGACCAGATCCAACTTCTCCACAAAGGGAGGACCAACACCATGTGGCATATGTGTGGCTGATGGTTCCCACTCTGATTTATCAGATACCCTGGCCACAAGTCAGGTACGTGTCATGAGCCAGGCTGAGCAGGAGGAGGAACAGGTTGCCAATTCAGACAGGGACTCTGAGTTGGACATGGGGGAGGCCTTGGAGGGAGAAGGGGCCCCTGCAGAGACAAGGGAAGGGCCTACCAGCGACTCCCCAGCTGACCCAGGCCCCGTACCTACAGCAGAGGAGTCCAATGCTCCTGACTCGACAGAAGTGGCTGCTTCTGATTCCAGCCCAGAGCTTGCAGCAGACTCTCCCCCACATTCCTCCAGAGGCGGCTGGAGAAGGTGGCAGTTCGTAAATCAAAACGCCTGCTAGAGAAGCGGCTGAGATCAGAGGGCCTGCAGCTGCGAGTCAGGTCAACGGACACTTGATCAGCCCCAGCTGGGCTAAAGACTATTTAAGGCAGACGCTGGGAATGGGAGTTTATGGGGCACCAACTGTCATTCATCCGAGACTCTGCCTCCTGTCCAAGGGCTTGATACTTCTGAGTTCCTCTGCCTTTGTTTTGGGTGACATAACCTCCTTTTGCTTTATGGCCTTATTTATTTTATTGCCTGTGTTTGCTTGGGGTGCTGTAAACCCTTGATTAAGTTACGGTCCGCTCATTAAAAGGCCATCAAAACTCCAGTTGCCGCCTCTGTGTTGCTTGGCCTCTGCCTGACATTGACAGTACGTATGAAAGTATGAAGCCGTGTAGAGCTTTGTAGCTAAGGATCAGCATCTCCAACTGTATTCAGAACAAACTGGAAGCAAATGAAGCTGCGTTTACTATACAGTCTGTAAAACCCATCTCCACATAGCCAAATCCACGTACTCCAAGCAGGGATGCAACTGAAGCACCACCTAACATCAGGGCAACAGTGCTCCTGACCACTGCTACCACCTGGCCATCCAGGAGCAGAGTTCATCCTAGAGCAACCCATTAGCTGCCTGAGCCTTCAGAAGAGTATATCCCCACCTAGGTAAAATTGTACTCCTGATCTTGGGTTGGCCTTTCTACTCATTCTCTCTTATCTGGATTGAGCTTCAATTTATTCATCCATATTCAGGCCCTGACAATAATTCAAGAGTTCCACTGCCTCCATGAGATCAGATGAAAAAACCCAACAGAATTACAGCTTACCAACATATCATGAGACCCAACCACAAAACTTCAGATAATATCTGTATGAAGCCTAAAAGAAGTTAAGTAGCATGAGGAACAAAACAGAGCCTTGAACCAAGGGTTCAGCCACAGTTCCTCAACATCATCACCAGGAAACATTCCACAAAAGAAGACTGGGAAGAACCACAACCCAGTGCTTCCTAATCCCATAATGCTCAAGTATACCAAAAGAATACCATGAGATAATATCAAAAAGTGCTGAGAGGATCAGTAGAGCTCTCTCTTTCAAATCCAAGTGTCAAACTTATTCATCTTATTAAAACATTTCTATCTCATTCTATACTCCATGGGTGGACAAAGTGAGACCATGGACTGTGTGGGCACCCAGAGCCATTTTTGTGGTTGGTTTTTTTTTTTCTTTTTGCAAAAATATTTGCTCCAGAATGCTCCCCAAAACACTGGGGGGAGGAGGGAGCATTTCCACCACATTTGTAGGCCTCCTGGGCCTCTCAGTGATCAAAAACAATTTTTCCAAAAAACAAACAACACTTTAGTTGCCCTGAAATGCCCCAAAGTGATGACTAGGAGGTGTAAAATGCATTTTCATCATATTCTGCACACACATACAACTGACCAATTTAGGCCCAGAAGAGATATCTTTTAAACCCAAAACATTGCAAAAATGCCTATATGCTGCTTAAAGACCTTTTGGGGCAAAAAATACAACGGGGGGCAGGAATAAGTATGTTCCTCCAAGGTCTCCTGGGGGTTCAAGTGACAGGTCTAGGTACCCACAGTTGTCCATTCCTGCTACATCCAAAGATCTTGTCAATAAAAACAATTTTAAAAACATTATAAAATAATGTGGACAATTTAAAACAAATTCTTCAAGAACAAAGCAACAAAGAAAACAGAAAAAGCAGCCACACTCCAATAAGCCCAAATCAATGATTGTTGAGACCCAAATCTGGAGGCACAGCCAGGTTTAAAGCTCGCACCAAAATGAGGCCAACATCAAGGCATCAATCAGGCCTTGAAAGGAAAGGCATTCCGCAACCAGAGCACTGCAGCTGAGAACGTCCTCTCTCTCACGCCCACATACGGTATTGCTCCCATGGTGGGACACAGAGGAGTGTCCCTTTCAGCAGGCTGTTTGGACATGTGCTTACCAGGAGAGCGCTCCTGAAAGTATGAAGGTCCAACTAGTTTAGAACACTAAAAATTATCACCAATTCCTTGAACTCAGACTGGAAGTGTATTGGAAGCCAATGCAGTTCCTTTAAAACTGAAGAACTGTAGTTTTCCATATGACGTTCTGAACAGTATTCCATCTGCCACGTTTTGTTCTAGTTGCAAGTTACCTATCCTCCTCAGGAGAAGCACCACATTTAACACACTGTTGCAGTACAGTCAGGAAGTAACCAATGCATAATCCACTGTGGTTAGTTTATGCTTGTCCAGGATGATCACATGTTGCCAGTCAAAGCTAACCAACAGCATTTTGAGTCACTACGATCACTTGAGTTTCCAGTTATAAAGATGGATCCAGGAGTATCCATACATTTGCTCCTTTAAAGGTAGTGGAATCACATCCAGTGCAAGTTGCTTACCTGATTCCTGGACCTAAAATTACCAACCCTCAGGGTCTACTTCTTAATGGGATTCAGTTTTAATTTTATTGGCTTCATCCAGTCCATTACAACATCCAGGCATCGTTCCAACACCTTCGTAGCTCCACATGACTCTGACAACAAGGACAAACAGATCTGGGTGCTATCAGCATACTAACCCAATTCTATAGTCTCTAATGACTTCATGAAGTTCCTTCATACAAATGTTTTAATTAGTACAGGAGGAAGAGCCCTGTAGCACAGCTTATGGGGATAAACAGAAATCTCTCAACGCGAGACTATGTAACCATCATTGCAGGTAGGATGTGAAGTACCATAATATTGAGCCTTTTTCTCCCATCCCACAGAGGTGGACAAACAGCTCTCTTGTTATGTGGGTATTATCTATAGACACACAGAGATCTAAAAAGCATGTGATTGGCCTTAACCTTCCCAGTAATTTGTTTGTTTCCTTTAACTGGACAAGCTGAAATTCATCCATCCATCGGAACTGGACTAGTAGCTGCTTCAGTCATGGAGCCACTGTGGTGTAGTGGTTGGGCATTGGAATATGACTCTGGAGACCAGAATTCAAATCCCCACTAAGCCATGGAAACTCACTGGGTGACCTTGGGCAAGTCATACTCTCTCTGCCTCAGAGGAAGGCAAAGGCCAATCTCCTCTGAACAAATCTTGCCAAGAAAATCCCATGACAGGATTGCCTTAGGGTCACCATAAGTTTCTGAGAAACTTAGAAACTAAACACCATAAGGCATGCAACGAGCTACTTTAGTCACTTCAGCAGACTGTACGCAACCCACTTCTTCTTCTACAGATCTCCTTCATTCTGATAAGCAAAAACTAAATGGGGCTACATATTAAATGAGGCAGACTCATGACAGCTATGAAATCCTGAATAATTCTTATTGATAAGGCTACACAACCCAAGTTAGGGAATATCAACATCATTTCCAAGATCAGCTTAGGCAAAGAAATTTATATTCCCTGCCTACATTGTTGCCTATCCAGTGTTTCTTCCACTAAATACAGTCTTTTTTCCTCCAAGGGGGCAAAATCCTGTTTAATGGTCAGTAGAAAAAAATGTTTCAGAGTTCATGTTTATTTGGGACTTCTGAATTGATTGGAAGCTAGGAGAAGAGCACTCATTCAGAGATGAAACTCACAGGCAAGAACCCAGGCAGGTTACCATAACTGGTGCAAGAACTAATGGTATAATTTCTCAGAGGTACAGCCCTGGTCACTCTGGGTCCTCAAAGCTTGGCAATGCAGAATGCAGGAAGAGATGAGCAACTCCTGTTTTTGTTTCTAAGCCATAAAAGGAACTGAAGTACCAACCACCAACTTCAATTTGCATTTCGGAGGTATGGTTAAATTATTTAATCATGGAAAAAGGACATTTTCATAGTGGTTGGTTGGTTTTGGACTTCAAATTAGTAATTTTCTGCAGAAACATCTCAGTTTGCTTTTTAATTAGTCCTTGCTTTTAACACTTGGGAGTGATGGTTCCCTCTTCTTGCTGGAGGACAGGGAAATTAGCCAACTACTTTGCCCGAAACTGTGAACCAGAAAGAAAGAAGTAAATGTCTAACTCCCTTTTAAATGTACAAGTCAATTAGGACATTAAAAGCAGGTGCATAATAAACAGAGAGCAGTTTCAAAATTCTGAAATTACTCCTGATCACTGAGTTAGATTTCCATTAACTAGAGCAGCTGCCATGGAAAGATCTGACCATTCAATATTTGGAAACAGCATAGTTTATGGCTGAACCCACCACTGGCTCATTTCACAAAATCAGCCACATGTGCAGTCTCTTCTTCCCCCTACCTGAAAGAAAAGAGGAGTTAGGCCTCCTCCTTCTCTCTCTCATATTGTGCTATGTTTCAGTGCCATCACCTCTAGAGGTTGCTGCTTCTCTCTCTTCCCTCCTTCAGACAGTCAACAGAGAGATAAACAGGTAAGTAACAACTGTTCAAAGTCACCATTGCCACTTGCTTGAGCAGGTAATCAGCCATGCCAACTAAGAGCAGCAACCAGATAGCTGATAGTGGTAGCTGCTAATATTTATTGATGCTTTTAACTACTGCCTAGCCAAACAAGCAATAAAAGCTGCAAGTAGTAGCAACTTTTGCCTCTGGGCTACTCTGAAGAGCAGCTATTGTTGGCTGCCTATCAGTGATTGCACTCACTACTTCCGCCCTCTGTGTTCAAGACGAAGGACAAAAAAACACCAAAGACAATGGCAGCATAAAGCAAAGAAGAGAAGACATTTCTAGGCAGTGGGGAAAAGAAGAGCTGCTGCCTGTATTTAACTATAACTTCCCATAAAATTGATAATTTGGCAGTCTAAAAGTGTAATTAATGTAGAATCACGGAGCAGAAAAATCATCCCCTCTACAAGAAAAGGGGAAGGGGATAGAGCACAAGCAGAATGAGTTGCTTGAGGACCCACAAGAGAGGCAGGAGAATTCTGTGCCAATTTCACATTACTGGAAAAGACACCAAAGATTACCTAGCCCAACCCCATGCCAATTCTGGAAATCCACTGTTACAGCATAGTGGCCATCTAATCTCGACTTAAAAGCCTCTAATAAAGGAAAGCCCATGAGCTTGGAAAGCACTCTGTTCCATTGTTGAACAGAACAGTACCATCAGGACATTGTATCTCATGCTTCATTTAAACTTCTTTTTCTTACAATTTGAAACCATTGGTTTCAGCCCTACCCTCTGAAGAAAAAGAAAACAAATCTACTTCACAATGTGTTAACAACTCTTCAAACATTTGAAGACATCTATTATATCCTTTCTTCTCAATGCTAATCATATCTAACTCTTACAGCATTTCCTTACTGTCCCTCTTTCAATATATTCCAGTTTGTCACTATTTTTCTTAAAATCTGGTAACACAGATCTGGACACACTTCACTATTTCAAGTGAACTCTGACTAAAGCAAAACAAGTACCATTACTTTTTTCAATCTAGATACTATACTGTAGGTCCTCAGTATCCACTAGCGTTTGCTTCCAGGACCCCCTATGGCAGCGGTTCTCAACCTGTGGGTCGCGACCCCTTTGGGGGTCGAATGACCCTTTCACAGGGGTTGCCTAAGACCATTGGAAAATACATATTTCCGATGGTCTTAGGCTCCATTCCCTCCTTGGTGGTGGTGCACAACCACGAGTCACACTCTCGCGTCCTCCTGCCCCCTTTGGCGTGATTCATAACAGTAGCAAAATTACAGTTATGAAGTATCAACGAAAATAATTTTACGGTTGGGGGTCACCACAACATGAGGAACCGTATTAAAGGGTCGCGGCATTAGGAAGGTTGAGAACCACTGCCCTATGGATACCAATATTTGTGGATGCTCAAGTCCTATTATGCACAATTGTGTAGTAAAATGGCATCCCTTACATAAAATAGCAAAATCAAAGTTTGGTTTTTGGATTTTTATCGGGGGGGGGATATTTTCAAGCTGTTTTTGGTTGAATCCATAGATATGGGGAGCCAACTCTACTTCTGCATCCTTGAATTGCATTAGCCTTGTTAGCTGCCACATTGTGTTGCTGAGTTACGTTTCTTACATGTTTACCATTATGCTAGGTATCAGCCATTCTGTACCTGTACAACTGACTTTATTTGTTTACAGTAAATGCAGATTTATTTTTATCTTTGTTGGAAAAAGATGTTGTTAGTTTTGGCCTGGTACAAAGTTCTGTCCAGATAATCTTGAACACTGGTTCTATTATTTGACTTATTAAGCACACCATCAGTTTTGGTTTCATCTGCAGATTGAATGAGTATTTTCCTTAACACAGGGGTGGGCACCTATGGAAGACTAAGGGCTTCATTTACCCTAGAGGAGATTCTGGAGGGCTGCACTTGCTTCCACAAAAAAGATTTTGATCCCTGCTGGGCCTTGGAGGCCACAAAAATAGCCCTGGCAGGCTCCATACAACCCACAGGCTGCACTTTGCCTACCGCTACTTTATTATGTGGTCCAAATCATAAATAACAGTACTGAACAATTCTGGGCCAAGAGCAGAAATCAGCAGCACTCCCTCCATCAACTCTCTCTCAGTTGATGAAGAGCCATCTATCTTCACTCTCCATCAGTCTGCCCAGCAGAGCAACAGCTATTTAGCCCAGGGATTCCCTCCCCTCTTCCAAGAACCATAAGCTTCATCAACACTTTAAATAAAAGAACTCTGAGCCCAGGAATTTCTTCTGAATGCAGAACTGAATGAAGTTCATTGCTCTTCTATACAAGAATCCACCCCTGCTTACTGAAAAATTTCTTCACGTCAGCAACATGTTTAACAAGTAGGGGAGAGTCATTCTGGAGCTGCAATTGTTATACAGTTGGGAATCAGATGTCTTCACCAGTCTACCACACCATACAGATATCTACCTGTAGACCCAGAGCTATCTTCTCCCTGCCCTCATCCAATCCACCTATTACCTCTCTGCCAACACCCACAGAATGTGAGATCTGTCAGGAGTGCTTTGAGGGTGTTCCTGCAAGGCAGGGGGTTGGACTGGATGGCCCCTGGGGTCTCTTCCAACTCTACATTTCTATGATCTATGATCTATAATAAGCTCACAGCTCTTATCTACCAGCTTATTAACTCTGTCAATTTAAAAACCCATGCAATTTCTTCATAACCATAGCACTTTCCCACTAAATATTCACTGAACAATGATTTGTGTGTCTAACCTTTTCCAGGTATTACTATCAAGCTGATGGTACAGATGATGCCTGGATCTTTCATTTATTTATTTATTTTTTGAAGACGGGACACTTACTCATGTCCAGTCTTGCAGCATTTCTTGTAGCATTATTTAAAAGTACCGACAGGGGCTCTGGCATTATGTCTGGAAGTTTGCATTGCACCCTATGAACCAATCAGTCACCTCCTGAAGACTTCCAAAACTACTCAGCCTTGTTCTGCATTCAATAACTAGAAAATATTACCGAACGATAATGGTGTCTAGAAAGAAAAAAAAAACTTAACAGAACATTTGGCCAGTGTCCCCTGTGTTGGTCTCAGTCTCGGTCTAGGGGGGATATCAAACCAGTAAACACAAATGGCATGAACATTTTCTTGTTATGTGAATAAGGGCGGCAAGTAAGTCTGAGCAGGCTTAGGCTCACCGGCATGCAAACAATTCTTTCTCGCTGTAAATTCCGAGGGAAAAAAACCCACTTCCAAACGAGGCCATTTCCACACTAGATTGTTATCGCGCTATTATTCCACTTTCAACATCCTATGGAATCCTGGGGTTTACACCTTAGGGAGGGAACCCCAGGATCCCACAAGATGCCGAAAGTGGAATGATAGCACTGTAACAGTTCAGTGCGGCAACGGCCCCAGACGTCCGCCAGCGAGACCTTCCCTTGCAAGGCGAGCGGCCCCTTTGCAGGGGAGGCGGAGCAGCGGCAGGGACGGGGGCGCCAAGCACCCCCACGCCGTCGCCACAGGGTTCCGGGGTGACGCCGGTCCCCCTCCGGCCGCCCTCCGTGAACGGCTTTCACACAACCAGCCCCCCACCCAGCCCCGGCTTCGCTCTGGGGGCCGCGCTCGTCCCGCGCAGTACTGGACGCGCCTCCTCCCGCCGAAGGCAGCCGGCGAGAGCGACCGGCCAGGGGAGCCCGGACGAAGAGCCGCCGGAGAAAGGGGGAAGAGGGGCCGCGGGGCCGGGGGGGCGGCCGGCGACGGGGTCCGGCGAGACTCACCGCGGGACGCAGCTGGGGTTCGAGCCCTCGATCTCCCACGCCGCGAACAGGTTCATGGGCACCGGGCTGCTGGACGGCGCCAGCCCGCTCGGGAGGCCGCCGGAGCGCCCGCGGGGCTCAGGCGCGGCGGAGACCGCCATGGCGGAAGCCGGGGAGGCGAGCGAGGTCGCCCGGCGGCGGTGCGGACGGTGCCGGCTGCGGCCGCCCCTCTCCGCTCCTCTGGTACCCAAGCCACGCCCCCGGCTCTCGCTCCGGCAGCCTATGAGCGTCCGAAGGCGGGGAGGCGCAGCGCCCGCGAGCGGCGCCGGAACCCCACGGCTTTCAGGCGAAGCCGGCCCTCGCGCTGCACTGAACGGGAAGTGTTCCAGAGCGCCCTCGCAGGAACCCGGAAGTTATTCCCGGGGCTTCCGGCCAGCTCAGCCTAGTTAGTCAATATTGAGGTGGGGGGCGGAAGGGTTTCTCGGGCAGTAGCTTTAGGTTTCTCGAGCCAGCATGGTGCTCCTCACTATGATCGCGAGAGTGGCCGACGGGCTTCCCTTGGCGGCGTCGATGCAAGAGGATGAGCAGGTGAGTGCGGGGAGGCGCCGCTCGCAGCCGGGCTCCCTAAGCCGCCCACATCATGGCTGTGAGGCACCTTGAGCTTCTGAAACCCTTCCCTAAAGGGGGTCCCCTGTTGCTCAGCGCGCGGACCCGCAGGTAGATCCCGCTGACCTGCCCGAGGTTTCCATCGTGGCGTTTAGAGCTGTAGTCCAAGGCATTAGCTTTTTAAATAGTCATTGGTCATTTCCGCACTAGCCTGTTCTAGCGCGATGATTCCACTTTCAACCTCCTCTGGAATCCTGGGGTTTGCAGTTTCGGGAGGGGCCGGCCGGCCCCTCCCGAAACTGCAAACCCCAGGTCCAGAGGAGGTTGAAAGTGGAATCATCGCGCTAGAACAGGCTAGTGCGGAAATGCCCATTGTCAGAGGGACTGGAGTTAGGTGAGACTCAGGTCCTCTTTCTGTACCCTTTTCCTGTTAAAAAAAGTCTTTTTTTATTGACATCTTAAACTCACCAGGGGCCTTTTCGCACTACACTATTATAGTGCCATTATCCCACTTTCAACTTCCTCTGGAATCCTGGGGGTTGTAGTTTCCTGAGGCCAAAGAGCTCTCTGGCTGAGAATTCTAAAGGCCCCCTCCCTAAACTACAAACCCCAGGATTCCATAGGAGGTTGAAAGTGGAATAATAGCACTATAACAGTGTAGTGCAGAAAGTGTGCAGGAAAAGAAGCTCTGTAACACGGGATGTATGGGAGCACACCTCTCCCTTTCTTAATCTGAATAAGTTATGGTGGTTTACCTTCCTGGACGAACAAACTACCGCCATATTGGGAAGTCTGGTGCAAGGAAGGGGTAGAACTGTTTGTCTTTCATGTGGTATATACTGCTAGGAGGAGAGAAACTGACAGAGTAAAGGAGAGCCAGAGAGTTGGTTGTTTATCTTCATAATTGTTGATGGACTCACATCTGGAATTTGTCAAGCTTTGTTGGAGCTTTGTCTTAAAGATGTTTGTTCTTAGTCCGGACGAGATCTACAGCAGTACCAGAGCCAAGCCAAGCAGTTGTTCCGGAAGCTCAATGAACAGTCTCCTACCAGATGTACATTAGAAGCAGGAGCAATGACTTTTCAGTAAGTAAAACATGAACTGGCATGCAGAGGTCCAGGGGGGACTTGCAGGACATGTGCTTTAGAAACCAGAGCCTGGTATAAACACCTGTTAACTTGAAACAGAGCTGATCAGTTTGAGGGATTGGCAGAATGTATGCATTCCATTGTTTGTTTAAAAATGCATATGTTGTGCCTAAATATCACAATTTTTTTCCAATTATTGAGCAGCTGTTCCATTTTTCAGCTTAAATGCCTGAAGATTATTTTATATGGCTACTTTCCCTATAGCATGCCTGCCATTAGACCTTGACCAGAGTTTTCAAATGAAAAATTTCTTGCTGTCCATCTCACAGATGTTGGGCCACTTCACAAAACCAGAGAGAATTTAGGGGATTTTAGAATATCACAATAAAAATATAAAATGATGACATCGCTGAAATTTTACCCTGGGTTTACCTGCCTGGATGTAAGTTCAAGAAAATGTATTTTTGGAAATACGGTCATTTTATATCAATGCATATGCCCTTGCTCGTACCCTTTTCCAGTGGTTGGGAAGGAGCATCTATATCAGGTTGTCTCCAACAAGGCAGGAATGGAAGTTCTTCTGAAGAAGCCCAGTATGAGGAGCAACTCACACCACATGCTGAGTTTTGTTCCTGCCTTGCTCCAACAAGCAGCACCATAGCTCTGCTTCTTGCTTCAGCAGTCTTTCTCTCTTTTATTCCTTTTTTTTCTTGTGCTTACCTTTAAAAAAAAGATTTTGCTCCCTGTCATCTGTTTTTCTATGCTCGTCATTCTCACTTTTCCTACCCCCTGATTACTAATCACTACATCCTCCCCTCCCCTTTCTTTCTTCTGCTCCCTGGACTATACTGCATTTGGAGCCATATGGAAAGGGGATGCAACAGTCATCAGAGAACAAAGTTACCAGAGGTGGGAAGACTGGTGCTGCACATGGCCAGGGACTTCCCCAGTCTCGTTCTTCTCAGTGGTGGACTTATTGAGTAGATTTCTCAGCATGGCTAGAACACAGAGCACAGAGCTGGACAGAGCAGATCACAAAGCTTCCACTGAACTCACTGGTGGACATGAGTACTGAGGGGGGTCCCTATCAAGGAAAGTATCATTCTGATGTGGCTGAAGAATTCACTTAATAGGGAGTTTTTACCACCACCCCTTGGATTCCCCCCAATGCCAGCAGAAATGCACACTCTGGCACCCTCTACCAGTGCTGTTGGTCAGATGGGCAACACAGCTCATCGGGAGGCAATCCCCCCTTCCCTTTCACAATGCTCCTCTGTGGACCATGTGCTGCCTGAAGCATTGGAAGTGAACTGTGGTTGACATCTTTGTTGTGGGCAAAAGCCCTGCAAGGAAGCAAATACAGCCAGCATCAGCAATTTGATGACCATAGCATGAAACCAGAACAGTGTGCATGCTGTGGGCGGGGGGGAGCAAGAAGACAAGAAACCAGCATGGATGAATCTGAGGACCTTGCAGGCCTCACCTAGCACCCTCCTCTCTCACAAAAGACATGGGCTACAAGATCCAGCCGCCTCTGTCTCATATGAGGATAGCCAGTCCATTGATGGGCAGATTGAATCTCAGTAAGACCTGAGCTACAGAGAAGTTGAGGAGAGGGAACTGTCCTGGAATGAGAAACAGGAAGAGATTATTCCTCTCTCTGCCAAGCTGTTTCAGCTGGAGGGCTTCTCCATCCTCCTAAGAAAAGCAATCAAGACCCTGAGCATCGACATACCAGCTCAGACCTCAGAATACCTAGATTTGGAGCTACCTCAGGTCAGTAGCAAATATTTTCCCAGCACTAGCCCTTTAGCTTTGCATATCCCCTTCCCAGCAAACTTTATGACTATAGTCGGAGGAAAGGAAGAGGCCTACTGCCTCAATTAGTCAAGGCCAAACAGACAGGCAGCAAATTATTGAAGGTCTTGGCTTTCATCACTGATTCTGTTCTGGACAGGATCCAGTTCTGCTCCAGGACCCAGGTTGTTGCTGTTGCAGCCAGGTGCAAAGTGTGGCTGAGAAGTTAAAATGTTGATGCCAAGTCCAAGCACAACCTTCTGTCAACTCTCTTCTTTTGTACCACACTGTTAGAGGAGTTAGTCCTTACTGACACCAAGGACAAGAAAAAGGTCCTTCTTCATGGAAGAAAGAGGGAGGATAGAAGGCACTTCAGGCAAAGCCAGCTTTCCTTTCATTCCTCAAGAGACAGCTGTTCTTCAAACTTTGCCTTCTCTTCCAGATGAAGACTTCAGGGGCCCCAGGCAGCAGTGGGGGAAACCACAGACAGCATCACAGACAGAGCTCTTTCCAGGGAGCCGGTAGACTGGCACAGCCAAGAGGTAACAGTATGGCAACCAGCAGGTTTGATGCCAGCCCCCCAAGTGGGGAGCACACTTCAGGATTTTGTGAGTGTCTGGCAGCAGACAGCTTCGAATCAGTGGGTCCTCAACACCTTGGACCATGGCTACAAACTTGAATCATCACAAAGGTCTCTGGACTTCTTCCTTTGTCCCTAAGGCCCAAGAAGTCATACAAATACAGTCTACTGTTGGAGATGATTGACAATCTCAGACAGATTGGAGGGGGCACCAAAGAGATTAAAGGAATATTACTCCCACATTTTCCTTATCACCAAGAAAAATGGCCCTTGGAGAGCAATCCTATGTCTCAGACATGTCAACAATTGTATATATATCAAGAAGAACCATTTCTAAATGGAGACTCTAAAGGATATCCTTTAAGCCATCCAGCCTGAGGACTTCTAGACCTTTTTCAGTCTGACTGAGGCACATTATGATCCATCCAGCACACTACAAGTTTCTGTGGTTCACTTACTCCGGGAGGCATTTTGAGTATTGAGCCCTCCTCTTCAGCTTCACCCTAGCACACAGGATGTTCACCAAGGTCATGGTGGCCCTGATTGTAACTTGGCGGAGGGCATATATCCACGTCTACCCCTACCTTAATGATTTGTTGGTATGCACAGAGTCCCTCCAGTGGGTCTTGTGGTTGCTGGCAGAGCACAGCATCCTCATGAACTGAGAGAGCCACCTAGTGCTGTTGCATAGAATCTAGCACCTTGGTGCAGTGATAAGACACTGTTTCTGGTATAGTGACTCTACCATTGGAGAGTATTCAGAGCATTGAGGGACTGCCCATTCTGTGAAACAGACAAGGCAGACAGACCTGGCCACCTTACCTTAAGAGGTGTCCAAGACCTTACGATTGCAGCCCTTAGGTGAGATTCCATTCCCTGCTGCCACAGTGGTTGCTCCCACTCACCAAACCAGGCAGCAATTGCAGGCAAGATTCACCAGAGGATCAAGATGCCAGGTAACCCAGTCTCTAGTCTGGTGGACTTCTCCAACCATACTCAAGGGGAGAGATTTCTGGGATGTCCTGAGGTTACAGATCACCACTGGCACCAACCTCTGTGTCTGGGGAGCCCACTGCAGACCTCTCCTGGCTCAGGAGTTTGGAGGGGGGGATAAATCAGCTCGTAGCATAAATTGGCTGGAGCTAGAGGTGGTCAGCATAACATTCCTTGATATCATTCCAGCACTGAGTGAAAGGCAGAGTGGTCCTGATCAGGACAGACTCCATAACAGCAAAAGCCTACATCAGCTACGAGGGGGGATCCAGATTGCATCACCTTATGGAAGAGACAGGGCTCCTGCTGTAGTGGGCAGAGGCTTACCTCCTATCCTTGGAGGCAGGGTACCTGCATGGAACCCAAAACCAGAGCAGGCTGGCTGAGTCATACAGATCTAGACAAAGCCAAATGGAGCCTCCCCCAGAAGTGTTCCAGTTGCTGATAGAGAGCTTCAGGATGTCAGTGATAGGCTTGTTTGCTTTCTCAGCCAGGTATCAAATGGAGGGGGTGAATGGGCTGGATGCCCTGTCTGCATACTATCCAAAGGATCTCTTCATTTCTACTCCTATTCAAGATGCTGAAGAAATTGCAAATGAAGAAAGTGCTAGTGGTACTGATTGTCCTAGCATGGCCAGGAAGACCATGGTTCTTAGAAGCAACCAACCTGGCCTTGGACACCTACAGTTACCAGTGAGACCACATCTACTGTCGCGGGAGAAGGTCTATCATCCAGAGCCAGATTGGCTTCAGCTACATACATAGCTGTTGAAAGGCACATGATCCAGAAGCAGGTATATTCAGAAAAGGTAGCAGAAACCATCCTGTCTTCCAGAAGGCCCTCCAAACAAAGAGTATATGAGTACAACTGTGGAAAGGTTGTGCAGGTGTAAGAAGTGTAACTGGCTCTAGATAACAGTTCCCTTGCCACTGGAGTTTCTCCAAGAGAGGATTAATAGGGGACTTAGACTTAATACCATCAAGAGGCAGGTGGCTGCTGTCACCTTGGTCCTGCCTTCAAACAAGGGCAACAGGATTTCCACACATCCGCACATGCAGATTCGTAAGGGGCCTCTCATTTTCAGTGCCTCCTGCAATACACAGATTATTGTGGGGCTTGCATACAGTCCTTAAGACCCTGACCATTGCCTTTTTTGAGTCTGTCAAGGGGGTCTTCTGGCAAGCATCTGATTTAGAAGAAATTCATGCTAATGCCTGTGACATTGGCACACAGGGTGTCTGAACTGAGATCTCTGTCAGTCAGGGATGAACTTTGTCAGATGACACCAGAGGCTATGTGGCTGCATCTTGCTCTATCATTCATTCTGAAGGTCAGTTCACCATTCCACCAGGAACAAGAAGTGATCTTACCATCCTTCTTTGTAAAGCCCTCCAAGCCGTTGGAGAAGATTTTGCATTACTTGGATGTCGGATGCACCATCAAAATCCACCTGAAAAGGACTGCTAACTTCAGGAAGTCTGATGCCCTGTTCATGTTCTCATTCGAGCATTCACTAGGATGGAGGGTCTCAACCTCCACACAGCAGATGGATTAGAGAGTGTATTACAGAGCGACTGGGGTGCCTCCAGTAGGCCCATTCCAGGCTCACTCTACTAGGAGTACAGCTGCTTTGACAGCATTTGCAACCAAGATTTGTAGGGTAGCCACATGGAAGTTGCCATCTATCCTTGTCTACTGTTGTGGGTCAGATGTATTCACCTCAGCTGAGGCCACCTTTGGGAGGTGCATACTTGAACAGGTGATGAAACCTTGAGCACTTCTGTCCCCCTCCTTTGCTTCAGTGCTAGCAGATCTATCTGACAGGAAGCTGCTCTTATACATCCCAATATGTACACCCCCACCGGGGAAAAGAACCATTTGTCTTACCTGTGAAACAGTCCTTTTCAGTGTGGGACAGGCATCCTTCCCACCCTAATAGATGGTTGGTGCTCAAGCAAAGAAGGCTCTCCTTGCGAGTTTCATTGTTGCTAGTTGTGAGTTTATTTCCTACAGAATATGATGTGGCAGAAGGAGAACCATCTGGAGCTCTTACCTTTTGGGGGGCACTTCTTGGAGACATCAACTTTAGCCTTGTCTAGTTTTTCCTCTGGGGTTAAGTTCATGATGTTATCTTGTTTCTCTCTTTTACATTCTGTTAAATGCTGAGAGATCATAACCTTGTGTCTCTGTCCTTTCTGGCTTGTAACAATTCTGTTTCTTTTCTTTGTAATCAGTTTCTTAAAAATCCATTTTAAATATCTTTAAAACTAGAGATGGACACACAGCTCCTCAAGACTCTTTTTTTTCCTTTTCTGGGGTTCTACTGGCACTCCTGAATAAATATACCTGGAAAAAAAGTTTTGTCATTCCTAGAGGTCTGCCAGAGTGGTACTTTTCATTTTGACAAAAAAAATAAATACTGCAAATAAAACCAGGAGTGCCCATTCACTCATTTCCATATTAGCTTTCTTGTATTTTTGTGGCATTTTTGCCACCCTGGTACCCTGTCTAGCCCGGAGGCCAAAATTGGACACCAACTCTGCCATAGTTGACAAGCCCAATTTACCTGCTGCCTTAGCCACTCCTCTCCCGCTGGCTAAAGTATTGGCTTCTCACTTAAGTCTGTTGTTAAGGGAAAGATACAATATCAAGGCAAGAGTTAAATCGGTTGTGGAACTTCTGGCCCCTAAACCAGATGTAGCCTGGTGATACCTTTCTGTCACCTTGCCTCCCCATTTTAAGATAGTAGTAATGCCTTTTTAGGGACTCTATTGGCTAAAGTAGAGGCTGCTTGAAAGCCTGGTTGTTGGAGGGGTGCGTCTTGCTCTGAGATTTAAATCTTAACTTTGCTGCAGCTGGATCTTTGTACGTGTGAGTGGTTGCACATCTGACTGTGAGTGTCTGAGGCAGTCATGAATGTGGGGACTTATTTGGGTGTTCCCGTGCAATAGGGTACAGGATCACTCTCTGCCCTGCTTGTATGTGTTCCCAGAAAAGGTATCACTGAGCCAACGTAGTCTTCTGGCGGAGAATCCCTCTAGTGTAAAGAGTAGTACAACTTCTGGTGTAAATAGCATTGTGGGGAACGTTGTTCATTATACTGTAAGTAGTAAGGGCTGGCTGTTGAAAAGAAAGAGACTTCCCTTTTTTTCTTCAAGGAAAACCTGGAGAAAATGTATCTGGAATTGGAATTGTCATTCTGAAGATAGGAATTCATTTCCTGCCAGGCTAACATTTGGCTTATTACATCTTCATTTGCAGTTACATTATTGAGAAAGGAGTGTGTTATCTCGTATTGTGTGAAGCTGCCTTCCCCAAAAAGCTAGCGTTTGCATATCTGGAAGACCTGCATTCAGAATTTGATGAACAACATGGAAAGAAGGTGCCAACGGTGTCCAGGCCCTATTCTTTCATTGAGTTTGGTGAGGCTTTTCTCCTTGAGAGTGACTAGTAAGGGCTTACCTGAGAGGTCCATTTGGTAGTTTTTATGGTTATTCTTTTTGGACCATGCCACCTCTCCTTTCCAGTTTTTTATGTCTCCTGAGCAGTATATGTGAGTTTGTGCACAATCTATTATCCTACCTGCCAATCAAGTGCACTGAACTTTATGAAATATTGCAATATTATATTTAAATACTTAATATTAGTATTTTTATCCCATTTTCCCCAAAATTGGGACTTAAAGTGGCTCACAATTTAAAAATAGCACGAATAAAAGCGTAAAAACATTTGGACTTCATTTTAAACCATGTTATTAACACATCTGGAATAATGGGATTTTTTATTTTAAAAACTTCAAAAGAATTACAGCTATTTATTAACTCTTTTGTATTTCATTGCAAGGCCTATTGCCTGAGTCATCAGATGAAAGGTCAGAATTCAGTGAAAGGTCAGAATTCAGTGTAATGCTAATAATTACTGACTAGTAAGTAATTTATAGACCCTTGATAACATGAATTCAATTTGACCAAGGCTGTGTCATCAACTCTCAGGTTCATTTTCTATATCTTCTGTGAATTACTGTTTTGAGTGGTTGTAGCAGTAAGAATATGGACTCCTAGCTTTGCACAGACAACTGCCATTTTAAATGTTACTGCTTATAACTAGGAAATTATTCTCCATTTTGTATTTTGAGCCTTTCCAGTGGGGTGCTGTAGATGTGATCATATTCATGATGAGTGTCTAAATGTTTACCATTGATGCAGCTGCTTAACCATGATAGGGGAATTGTGGTGAGTAGTTGTCAAAGGTTTCTCCACTTTCTCTGAAGCATCTTGAGCACTATATTGCCTTCCCCACCCCCATTTCTTCCCCAGCTCCACAGACTACAGTACAGAATCTTTAGCTTCTTTCTGCTGCAAATCAGCTACATTGTTTATAAAGCAAAATCACTTTATCATCTGCATTGAAGCTTATTCTATTATTTGTTTAAACATGCAGATCTAACCAGTGAAAACATAAAGGGAATACACTGTCTTGTCTCTAAAGTATTGTTCGTACTTATGGAGAAAGATTCAATCAGGGATATTGATAATATGTTCATCTTAGTTTTAGTCACCTTAAAATTATTTCAGCTGTAAGACCAAATTTGTGAGCTCAGGCCTCTTTCATGACTTTGTTAGAGTTACAGTGGTACATAACACAGCTTAGTCCGTGCCACCATTACTCTAAAGGGCTCAGTTTGCTGTGGTCATTGAGCTGGAAAGGACAATATGGTTGGCAGAGAACCAAGCGTGATGAGATGAATGGAGCAAAGTAAATATGTAAGGTACCTCAACTTTGATACTTGGAGGTTTATTAACAAGCAACTATCTTTTTTCCAGATACTTACATTCAGAAAACCAAGAAACTTTATATTGATAGTCGTGCAAGAAGAAACCTTGGTTCCATCAACACAGAGTTGCAGGATGTACAGAGAATCATGGTAGCAAACATTGAGGAAGTTCTACAACGAGGCGAGGCACTTTCAGGTACAGAACACCACTGGGAACACAAGTGATTGCTCCATTTTTGGAATGATTAGACAGTTGATTGACTATGTAGGATACCTTTTTAATCCAGAAGAAAAAAAGGAAACTGACTTAAACTGTTCTTAATGCTACAGGGCCTCCTTGTAATAGAAAGTACCTCTTCCTTTCCATGCATTAAAGTTGTCTTCAAGTTTCTTTCCATTGAAACTGTGATAGGTGATAATGGGAGGCTGAAATCAATTACGGTTCTGCAATTGTACAATGTCAGTTTTCTCTGTTATCATTTGATGTGTCACCCCCAGAATAATGAGACCACACACATTGCACTGGGGTAAAAGGGCCACTTTATTTGACCAAACTATTTACCAAATGTAGAGGCAAAGTGGGGAAAGGTACCTGCTGCTGGTCCAGCCAAGGCCAGGTGTCACTTCCCTCCCCTTGGGTGACACACTTGGGCCCTGTGAGGCAACCCAACTTTTCTTGGGTTGCTGTGCAGCTTCCCTTAGTTGGAAGGCAAACTGGTTGGGTTCCCACCAAAGTCCCAGGACCCTGCAGGTGAGAAGCCCCAAACCCAGCATGTCCTCATGGGCAGCCTCCTTCCTCTCCCGCTGAGTCTCATGACCTTAAAGAGGAGGTTTGGGAACCATACCCTATACCCAAGTTGGTGCCAACAGTGTACACCGGCACCTTGTCTTCTCCCCCACTACCAGCCAAATTAACTCTAATTTGCTGATACCACCAGAAACCAATTCCCCATATCCCATTAGGCAACCCCCCCGCCAATAAAGAAAAGCGGGGGGGGGAGTTCCTATCCAGCCCCAAAGTGACCTGGATTCACACACTGTACCAAGGACGGGCAGATGGGTCATGTTACTTAGCGAAGATGGCCACGTGTCAGGGGCAGCAAGACTTAAATAACCCTGCTCCCCCCATCATGTAACACAGCCTGGCGCCTGTGCCCCAGCCACTAAGGGATGCTGGTCTTTGCCCAACGGGGGGGGGGCATCAAATTCCACCCTCCCCTGCAGCACTGAGGCACACAAGTCCAGGTAAGCATTTTGACACTTTGTGAAGACCTTTCTTTTCTAGTTGTCTTAAACAGAATGTAAAACTTGAGTTTTTATTTATTTATTAATTATACTTTATTTAACAATAATTTATATTACATTTCATTTTTATGATAAATCCCAAAGCAGTTAAAAGTCAACAGAATACAATGAAATAGATTAGTAAAATAGTAAAACAATGCTCAAACAAAACTAGGGAAAGCTGGCAAGATTAGTGATCAGGAAAATGCTGGCAAATCTTCAGTCTATCTTCATTTTGCGGTAGAGAGATCATTTTCTGCCACTTTCCTCCAAAGAGGAAAAGGAACAGGCCTTATATATTGAAAAGCAGCCACTATCTCTGACTACCTTCACATATCATGTAACTACCCACTCTTGAAGGTGACGTAGCAAGTAGACTGGACAGTGAGAAACAACCGCCAGCAAAGAGAGAGATAGCAGCTATTGTTGCTCCTTTTTCAGCCCATTTCTGTGCATTCTCAGTATTTCTTAAGGAGAGGTAATGTTGACTGGAAGGTCCTCAATGAGATCCACTTGGCAGTGGCCCTCTCAAGCCATGCAAATAGCACCAGACATTGGCTGATTTGAACTAAGAAAGCTGGAAGGCCTGTCTGAGGGAAGAGGAAGATTTGTCTTTAGCATTTTTGATGTAGCACCTTTCACACTAAACTATATGAAGAACAATAATGTGCATGCTGATGGTGTTACAAATAATAACAATATACACTTCTATTGTTTTAAACCACTTATTATTAAAGTAGAAAATAGGATGTATAAAAACTAAACATTAATGCTCCATTCATTCCTCAGAACAGATATTGCAATAAGATCCTATTCTTGTACTGCGAAGTCGTATTTCCTAAGAAAGTTATGTAAAGCATTTGGTTTTTAAAAAAATTGGTAAAGCCTGCAGGCAGGGACTGTCTTATTTCTGATTGTTCTAAACCACTCTAGAAGTCTTTTTGGCTGAAGGAGAGGATAAAAATGCTTTTTAAAAAATCCCTGAAACAGTTCCATTCACTTTAACCAAGATTCTGTGATTCTTTTGCAAAACAAGCACACATTCTGTAAGGCAGCTTAAGAATGTGAGTAGGAGTTATGTATTAGACGCATTTTCCTAGCTTCATATATTTATTGTCCAGACACAGCAGAAGAGGGGAGGTACCAGCAACTACTTTATTCTGTGTTATGGACTCTAATCCTACTATCCCTGATTACTGGAACCCTCTTAATGGCCACCCCCTGCCGCATTTTAGTTCACTTCTGGGTTCCATATCCTGATGGGCATAACAATCTCCTGTCTTAACTTGAACCTTAGGAATGCAGCAGTATAACAGATGATGATGATTATCACCTTTTTGTGTTTTGGGAACCTCAGAAGCCCAGAGCAACTAGAGGAACAAGTCTCATTTTCTCTCAGTTTCTAAGGTTATAATAAACCATGTGTTCCGGGGGAGGGGGGCAGAAGTGTGGGACAGAACTGAGAGAAGCCCCAGCAGTCCTCTGTAGCTCAAGAGAAGGTAGGGTCTTCATGTCATAGCTTTTTTCTTCAAGTTAGAGATGGAGAAGGGGGATTATTCCCCAAATTTCTGTGAGCTTCTAAAGCCATCTGAATTGCATCTATAAGAACAATTTACCTTTCTCCAACTTGAGGCCCTGAACCAAGGAGGGAAGTAAAGGATTATTGCACCCTTGTGCAGCATTTTTTATGCTTAGCACAAGGCTCACTTTGAGAGTGGCAGACTTCTGGTGGCCACAGATTTCTAGTTGGAAACAGCAACCAGACAACCACCAGAACTATTTGCTTGTCTTATTAATGGGATTCTTTCCTAGGTTTTTCAGCCTGTCCAACACATTTGAATTAGTGCTCTCCACAGCTGATTGGCCTGGCAGCAGGTGCAGATCTGAGTACACAGTCAGTTGTGTGATGCTCTCACTAATCCACTATTATGCATGTTTCTGAAATGAATCTGAAATACTTAGCATAGTCTTTAGATTACATTAAATGTTCTAGACAAATGGAAACAGTATTTGACGTAGCTTATTGTTCTTGTTAATAGTATTTGGTGTTCAGATTGCTACTAATCATGATTAGCCATGCCTGAATAAGAAGCATACATATCCCCTAATGATCAAACTGTTCACATGTTGCTAAAAAGTAAGACCTGTCTGCCTTTATTAATTCTACTGAATTTACTGTCTTCCTAGGTAATGTGTATTCAAGTGAGTTGACCATATTATAACAACAACAAAAAACCAGTGTTTGTGAAAGCTGCAGGAAAATTTGTGAAACTGGCTTTGATCCTAAAATAAGTGAACTTATTTAAGGATGTTCTCCAGAGAGAATTCTGTCTGTTGTCATAGTCTTGCCCCATCCTTTCTTCTCATCCCCTACAATTCATACCTTATTGTTGAGAACCCCCGTAAACCTTTAGAAAGGCAGGGGGAGGAGTCCAGGAAATTTTAGAGGGAAGGAGAATGTGGAAAACATCCCATCTGTGAACTCCTTTTATCTTAGGATCCCTGTGCCCTGTTTCACATTGTTCAGAGTGGATCCTATAGAGGGTGAATGACTGCAAATAGCAAGAGGGGACAGCAGACATGCTTCCTTAAGGCAGTATATCTAACTTAGAACAGAATTTTGGATTATAACAAACAATACATAATTGGGCAGAGACTATGAGCATCCTGTAAGCCACAGGAAGAGACACTACAATCTATGGGCTGCATAAAGCTTTCCATGGCCATTTTTATGGTCACTGCAAGCATTTGAAGATCAAACAAAATTTAAATAGTAACAGCAACAACAACAGTGGAGGAGTGTGGCAGAGAGGAGCAGCCCTTCCAAATCCCATGAGGAACCATTGTGACCCTCTAGCCTCCGCAGTTGTCAACCACCTCTGTAAACTTTTCAGCAAGAAAAAAATAAAAATGCTGGGTTTGATCAGATATTAGGTTTAATATTCAGCATATTGTTAATATATACAAAAGTAACACTCTCATGCTTTTTATGAAGTTTAATCTTTTAATTTATCTCTCTTTTTTTTCCATTTTGTTGTATTCAAACAGCTTTGGATTCCAAAGCGAACAACCTTTCAAGTTTGTCCAAGAAATACCGCCAGGATGCGAAGTATCTGAACATGCGTTCCACTTATGCCAAGCTTGCTGCTGTTGCTGTTTTCTTTATCATGTTGATCGTCTATGTACGGTTCTGGTGGCTGTGAATGGTTTCTAAGCACCAAAGATGGGCAACTAGTTATAAGCAGGCATATAGCTGTAAAATGCCAAGATCATAGGGATGTACATTAGAATCCCCGTAGGGATATCTTTATGAGAATTGCTGATATTCTCCAGTGAATCTTAACTTCCAAATGTCAGACCTTGCTAGCAACTAAGGATTTTCCTTTTCAGCTGCTGCAGGCTTTAGAGACATGATATATGTCCATCCCACCAGCAGCAGTGATGCTATGGTCTGCACTGGTTGATCCGCCCAGTTTACTACTACCAAGCGCTGCTGGCAGTAGACACGTTCTGTCTTTGTAAATAAGCCCAGCCCTGTTAGTAAAGGGACTCTAATGAACATTCCTTGTACTAGTGACCTTTTCTTATTAAGAATCTGGGTCTTGCTACTTGAACAGAATTCCCAGTTTAAAGGCTGACATTTTATGATACATATGAGGGTGGGGCTTAGTTTGTCCAATCAGTGCTGATTTTATATGGTGAGACATCTTGACTATTTACACTAGCCATCCCTCAGTCTGCTGCCCTCCAGATGTGTTGACCTACAACTATGAACACACCCAACTAACAAGGGAATGGCTCTTCTGCACAGATGTAGTCCAACACATCTAGAGGGTGCCAGGATAATGAAGGCTGCATTATACCATTAGTTATGTAAGTGAGCATGACACTTTGCTTCAGATATCATCCAGTGTTAAGTGAAATGTTGAAATACTTCTCATGGAATTAAATTACCAGTGCATAATTCAGTTGCATTTCAGAGAAAACTGTATTTTAAAACCTTTTTTGGATATAACATCAAATTCATGAATTGGTTGCCTTTCAGCAATGTGCGAAGCAATAGTTAAGGGTCATGTGAATGGACCATAGTGAGCCTTGGTATGATGTACTTTC
This sequence comes from Ctenosaura bakeri, assembly GCA_948474755.1. Lineage (NCBI taxonomy): Eukaryota > Metazoa > Chordata > Lepidosauria > Squamata > Iguanidae > Ctenosaura > Ctenosaura bakeri. The sequence goes on along the minus strand of CAOLHI010004374.1, from coordinate 6,488 downwards.
CCTCCCTCTGCTCCCACTGTTCTGCCAAGAAAAGGAGTTCAGAACTTGTTCCTTCCACTTCTGTTCAGCCATAGTTTGTCATGTCATCTGGATTGATAAACAGAGGTTGTTCATATTATTGTTACTTTTTTAAGCAGTCTCATATCGGACAATAGTTAATACAAGCTTGACTTGTTTAAAGTAGGGATGAGCAACTATCGGGACAACACTGTCACCCCCAAGGGCCTTGGGAGACTGCACCCCCCTCCACCATCCTTAAACCTATTTATTTAATGCACCAAATAGCCCCTCAGTAACCACTAGGGAGTTATCATGTTGGGGGTGGGGGTGGATCATCTTAGGGCTAGCAGAAGCCTTTTTTTTTTAATGGGAACTGACAGAATGCTGCCAGGACTGTTGGGGGGTTGTTTTTGAGCAGACAAGTTTAACATTTCTTCCAAAAAGCTGAGGTAATGAGGACCCATAAAATAGCCTTAGAGACTGCATGTGGCCTATTGACCATGTCCTCCCCAAGTTAAAATAACCATGGTTAAGGTACACTGTGGTTACAGTTTGTTCATCTGAATAATGCAGCATAACATGGTGAAAAAAACCCTCATTATATCTTACAGGGAGTTGCTAAGTGTCCCTTGTCACACCAAAATATTTGTGTCCTCCTTTATTTCCTGCAGACTGCATGGCAATGTACTTTATTTATGGAAGGATTTGAAGAGCAGGCCTCTTCCTGAACAATCCATGTTTAAAAAAATTAAGCTCCTTTTCTGGAACTTTGTCTGTTTCCTGCTTCTATATAGCAAAAGATCAAGTGTTTTGGAGCCGAAACCACTGGCAGCCTGAGCTCAATAAAGTATTGATCCCTCAGGCAAATTCTGAGGGGTTCAGAGATTCAAAAAAAGTCCAAAAAGCACATGTCTTTGCATGAGCTGTAGAGAGGGGAATAATGGAATTCTTACCTCATAAACTCTTAGATGGCAGCCTGTCTGAACTAGGCTGCCATCTAAGGCTCTTTTGGTAGTACATCTGTCCCTGACTTCTGCATGCTGCTGTTTTGCTGCTGACAACTTCTAAATTCTTACTGTGTCCCAGCTGAATACTCAACTCATATAGATCTTGGGAGCCCTGACAGGGAAGCAGAATAATTTCTTGATTTTGACAAGGCCAAATAAATTCTCAGCACTGAGTGATAGTTATTGAGCTAGTCATCTGTTCCCACTCAGGTGTCAGCAGTGAAATAAACATGTTAAAGTGAATGTTTTGTTTGTATTTTTCTGGTCTCCTACTTTCCTAAATCTATCAACTATATTTGTATCTCTTTAAGAGACCAGTTTAAGCCTTTAGGAGGCAGTGTTGTAAATCATGGTCTTAAGACTGATTCAACTTGCCACAACTTGATATGCTGGTTTTATCTCTGTTTTTTTCACACCATTCCATAGATTTCTCTGCCATGACTTTTTTCTTACCCTTATCTCCTGTTCTGTCCCATGGGGGTTCAAGGCAGAAATTAGCAGAAATGCAGATCTCTAAAGTTAAAGGAATATTCAAAGATGTCTCTCCTCAGATACGGTTTCCTGTTCCTAACATGGCATACCACATGGTCAGATTATACAATACCTTTGCCAAAACTCAAGAGGACTGGATCTTTTCAGTGTCTGAAGACCATATGAAAACCCTGTGTACAGATAAACACAGCAATAGACAGGACCATTAATTCAATCTTCATTCTTTTGTCACCCTGTCTGTCTCCCAAGGGCCCTGAAGAAAATCACACATACCGATACAGTAATACAGCTTAGAAAAAAGTTTCCAGTAGTGTCAATTAAAGCTTTAAAAAAAAACTATTAAGCGTCATTGGGTCTTTCTGCACTACACTGTTATAATACCATTATTCTACTTTCAACACCCTATGGAATCCTGGGGTTTGCAGTTTAGGGAGGGGCATTTAGAATTCTCAGCCACAGAGCTCTTTGGCCTCAGTAAACCACAAACCCCAAAATCCCACAAGATGTGGAAAGTGGAATAATAGCACTATACCAGTGTAATGTGGAAAGGCCCACTATCAATCTTGCATATTTGTATGACAATGTCCTACAAGCCAGTGGCTCCCCATCATGGCATGAGTAGTTGAGTGGATCTCAAAAGCAAATGAAGCAATTATGTTTTGTATGATCAAGATGAAACTTATGACTTGTTCAGCCCCTAGTCTCATCTGTTGACCAATAGGGAAGCACTAAATATATTCACACAAAACATAAAGCTGTGCAAACTTACACGTGGTATCACATTGACAAAACAACTTATAAACTTACATGAAACTGCCTGCTGTGTGCTACCCTGATTTCTGGGGTCCCTTGGGGGACACCTCAACGTGCTCCACATGATGGGAAATGGAAACTAGCCAGAGCACAAGCAATAACAATGCGAGAGGCAGGGTAACCTAGTGGGGTCTTTTACCCAGTTTTTACAGGGTCAGGCCAAGCCAAAAACCAAACGGAAATGTACAGCAAATGATTTTATTGAATAAAAGTCTCACACACCAACACAATCGCGCACACACGCATCCAAGAGCTATTAAGAAACAAGAGAGAGGACATTGGATAGGGGAGTATTGGAGGGGTACAGTTGGGGTAATACTGCACCTTTTCCTGAAGTCCTGGGTCCGGGAAGGCAGTGGAGAAGTGGGGCTCAGCATGGAGAGGGCTGTGGGGATCACTCAATGGACGGAGCAACGGTCTGCTGGGGTGACCAGGAGTGATCCAAAGAACTCAAAAACTGGGACTATTTGTAGGGGAAAAGGTATCTGGAGGGCTAACCCTTTCCCGAGGAGAACAATGAGTGCTGCAACGAGAAAGAAGCTCCACAATGGTAACTTCCTCTGCGTGATGAGATTACAAGGTGTTGCTAAAGTCTCAGGATCTTCAGCTGCATTTGGTTGTGGTGTGACTTCATGTAAATGGTCCTTGCCTGATAGGATATTTGTTCAACTTGAGGCAAACATGCTAATCCCCTCAAGTCAGCTTCTCAGGGGCTGAGGACCTTTTGTTTACTGTGGGTTTGCACAGCTTGAGGTCTCCTGGGGCTACATGACTGGGGATTTTACTGGCCTGACCTGGTTTTCAGTTGTTTGACCATTGCTGCCTACGTGCCCATCCGGGTGACCTCTCAGGCCCATTGAATCATATTTTAATATCAAAATTGTAGACCCCAGGATAGGGTTTTTCCAGTGGAGTAACGTGTCAGTATTGTGTAACATTTTGCATCAGCTCTTTGTTTACTGTTATAAAATGACTCAATTTCTTGTCTTGCTAGCTGGAATTCATTGCTAGAAATTGGCATATGAAACTTATTCTTTTAGTGTTCCTTATCTGCCTGGCTTGTATACAAATATTATTCCCATAGTTCAACAGCACCCAAAAGGAAGTCTTCCTTCACTACAGAATCTCACACAGGCATGTTACAGCTATAAAAGAAATGTAAGAGAGAAGATCACCAGTGGAACCACATGAAAGATCACAAAGATTGCAGCAACCAACTTCATAATTGTGGTAGACAGTGTTACAGTCTGTGGCGTAATGCTAGAGCAGCAATGAATGTGCTAACTTTCAAGTTAAATCTATTGCATTGAAAGGGAATGGCTAAGTAGGGCAGAGGAATCAGGTGGCAGTGATGGAAGCAGTCAATTTGATGTGGAATAAGCTTCAGATCTAGATATGCCATAGCCTTATAAGTTGATATAATGTGGTACTAAACTCTTCTGGTTAATTCTGGTACTGACAGGGGAGAGATCACAGCAGAGCAAGGCTGATCTTCTTCAGTGCCCAAGTTTGTCACTAATTCACCACCAGAACAGCTACATTATGAGTGTCATGTCACCTAGTATTAAGCATACAGAAACTGCTGTGGTTCACCAGCCCTATCAGGAGTGAGGGAGTGATGGTCTTTGGCACTTGTTAGCTAATCTGGATTCTGTCTGGGTTTCCATTGTCAGCTTCTCTCCACCTGAGTGCTCAGGTCATGATGGTGGTTAAACGAGACAGAGTTAACATCAACACTCCACTTAAGCATTTTTAAGTATTGGAATCTCAAGATATTCACATGAGAAATGAGCAGGCTCTTTGGTACCCTTTAGGCTATTTATTATGTGGACTTATACAAATATCCACAATCCCCTCAGGGAGAAACATAGATGTGTCAATGTTTGGGCACAGAGCTTAATCACATTACATTGAATTGCATGTAAGGTATCGTACATTCTTTCTATTACATTATATGGCCATTAAGATGTTATACTTTCATAAGGACTGAGCCTTTATTTCGCTGGATCTCTATGACAGGCTTTATAATAAGTAATACATAGAGTAACATTACCCTCTTAATGATACAACATCCATTTATCCATCTTGAGATACATTTTCATCAGTTAAGGAACTAAAATTCTCTAAATAGGCATTCAAAGGTTAATCTCATTGAGCATTGTTAAATCTTAGTAGTATCCATTATAACCATAAATATCTATAACAAGCACCCATTATCCTCATAACTGAGCATATATCTATTTCAGCATAGCCTAGATGTTTGCGTTACCAGTACCATGTTGGGCTTGTTATCAGCCTATCAGTCTGAGGCAGCAGTCTTCCACAGTAGAGACATGCCCAATCTGTGGCCCTGTCTTGGCTGCTTTTATTTTCTCATTAGCCTTCCCCAGAATATTACTTATCCAATCAAAATAATCAAAACAAAGGTATTAACTTGCTTAATTTCCTTGCTTACATTTATCCAATCAAAGCAAATTTCTTTAAATACGAGCGTACCACAGGTGTAGTTGGAGTCTTGCCTGCCATCTTTAATTACATCAACCATCACAGCACCTGCTAGGAGGTTATTAAAGTCAAACACATGAATTTGTTGATCAGTTGTCATCCAAATTCAGACACACTGGAGGCTACAGAGAAAGAGAGAGAGAGGAGAGACTGCAGAAACACCACAAAGGATACAAGACATGAGCATCTGTGGAATGGTGGGAGGTGTGGATTTGTGCCAGGCAATACACTTGGATTCCCACAATTTCACAGATCTTCAGATTTCCGTGAATCATCCTCAAGCTTCAGGTGAGGGGGTGGCAACAGTAGCAATCATGACACAAGGCAAGCAATCTTCCAGATGCCCCCGCCTCTTGAAAGCACATGAGATGCCCACTTTGCAAGGGTGAAGAATGTGTACCTGGCACATGAGCCTTCCCACCGCCTCCCCTGCTGCCCTGAGACCACTTCTCAACCTAGTTGCACTAGACCTTGCAGAGAGTGTTCTGTTTTGTTTTGCTATTTCTGCATTTTCTGTTTGTGGCAGGTTGGATTTGGAGGTGGTAAACCCCCAGATACAGTAGGCCCACTGTAATAATTCCAGATTTTGCTAAAGGAGATCTCATATGCGAAGAAGAGACAAACATAGTTTTATCTGACCGTAACTATGAAAGTCATTCCCCACTCTTATCTGTACCATCTCATATCCCCACAATTGCCTTCTGCATTTCCTCCCTACTTGGGCTGCCTACACTGCTTTAGGTGTGGAAGATCCTTATGTCCTGTCTAGACTACTGAAGCAATTTTACCCTAATCGCCTAACTTTCATGCTCTAGAAGTACAGAAGCACTCAAATAGTAGAATAGTTATGATATAGTACAGAGAGTTTCATTTCTCCAACTGAGACCTTTTCTAAAATGGAATCTGTTGCCCTGCCAAAAATCATCCCATAACATGCTCTGCTTTCTTGCAATTACTCCAAACCAGTGCCTAAATCCTGTCACCGCAGATATGTGGGATGCTTGTGTTTTTTTTTTAATGATAGTTATTGCAGCTTTCAAGAATATTTGGACTCTGTTCAAACCAGTTTTGACAATCATGCTGAAGATAGTCTTCACTTCTGATGCTGTTTATTAAAAGCTTTTGTGGTTTTCCAGTTTTGCCTATGAAACTAAAACATGTATCAGTTGTCTTGAGATGAGCCTCTGAATGAGAGGGCTAAGGTTTGTTGGGTTTTTCCCTGACCTTTTTTTCTGACAAGATCTCTGTTTTCTCTAAGTTAACTCCAAAAGGTTAAGTGCTCAAGAAAGGTAAAAGAGTAAGATGCAAAAGCTCAGAAGTTTTCCAGTTATGCCGAGGTGATGAACATTGCAGAAGGAGGAAATTAATAAGAGGATCTACTGGAGCAATAACTGGCAACAGATGTGGATAAAAGCAAGACAAATATGGCAGGATGAAGGTTGGCCTTCCCACTCCACCTGCCTCAGCCATCCAAGGGTCTCTTGCTCCCTAAAATGTCTCCATCCATTTTCCTTTGAGATCCTTATACTTGGAACTACCTCCAAAAAGTCTCCATGGGACCATCCCCTTTCTTATTTCCTTAAAGTGTCACATCAAATCTCACATTTTGCAGAAAGTCTTTGGTTATCCCCCAATACCTGTGCTTTACTCACCATAAGAGATAAAAAGTAA
>CAOLHI010004373.1:0-120185 GCA_948474755.1 Ctenosaura bakeri | reverse complement strand
GATTGGAGAGTCCCATGCCTTTCCATTATAGATGTGTTCAGGTAAGATGCCTCAGGGTAATCAAAGTATTCTGTGAGGAAATCATTTTGTTTTCTCTTGCCTGTAATTCCCTATACTTTTCTTTTTTTTAAAAAAAAAAAGGTCACCTCTTTCTTCCCTTTCTCTGTGCCCTGGTCTGATCCCCCAGTATTTGGCATTCACAGCATGCAGCAGAGCAATGCAAGTTGGCACTTTGTTGAAATGGGAACTGTAATACTGAAGACTGTTAGCTGTGATAGCAAAGACCCTGAAGCTTGCTCCTGTTGGCAACTGAAGCTTGCTCCTGTTTGTAGTCAGTATCCTGTTTTGCCTTGATGCAGATGAGTGTGAAGTTCAGAACTCTCATTTGCTTGAATGCTTTACCAAGTCCAGAGTTTATCAATACTGAAGAGCTTGGTTTTGTGGAGGTCATTTAACAGTATCAGTCACAACATAATTCATTGATTGGGTAGCAGGATTATAGTAAGGGAAGATAGAATAATTTTGGGTTGTTAAGGCATAATGAATAAATGCTTTCACCCTATACCCCTGTGTAATCTGGACACCTGAAAACTATACTGTGAATGTATAGTTTGCACTTGTCTCTTAAAAGGGGGAAACTGCACTAAGGTAACCCGAATTCTGTTAATTCTGTTATGCTATACATTAAGCAAATTCAGTACTTTGGGTTGTATTGCATATTCCTTTGCTAATAAAAGAAGAATGGGATGAGGTGCACTCATTATTAAGGGCTTGGTATTCTGCAGAATCCAGACAGTCCTTCTTATAGTTACGAGAATACATAGCAGCCCTCCCTGACCTTGTGTTCTTCAGATGTCTTGGAGTCCAAAGTCTACCATCCGCCTGACTATGCCTGGTGTGGGTAACATGTGGCCCATGGGTTGCATGTAGTCCTTGGGACCCATATGTGTGCCTCATGGGACCCCCTAAAGCCCTTCAAACCCAGTAGATGCCCCACCAAGTAAAATGGGGGGGATGATTTTGGGATGATATTTTGCCCCCAGACCACATAAAAAGACAACAGCTTGCTCCCCTAACCTTCTCAGCCCCTCTAACCTCCCCAAGACAGACAAAAAAGAAGAAAAAATTGGCTGAAAATTGGCCAAAATGGCAGCCAAAAATGACATCATGTCAATTTTTAGCACACTGAAATGTGCTACTGTGATTTGTCAGATAGGTGCAAGATAGACGAATGGCCCCGTCTTGTTTACAATTGGCCCACCCCTGGACTATGCTGACTGAGATTGTTAGAACTGCAGCCCAAAACATCGGGAGGGCATCAAGTTGCAGAAGGCTGGTTTTTAGTCTGTGCATTTTTCCTTGGAGGGAAGACTTTAGAAGATTGATCCCAGAATTTGTCACTTAAAGCATCTGAAAGCACAGGGGTAGAGAAGGCTTGCTACCTGGATGGTGCAGAGGAACTAAAGACTTGCTGCTGGTCAGATGTTGGCACTGGGCCGGTTTGCTTGAATTCTCTAAATGCAGCTGAAAACTATGCCTTAAATCTTATTGGTAACCCCAACTAGAGTAGACCCATTGAATATCATTTTTTCTCTGGTGAATCAATATTTATGTACATCCCATTCATTTAGTGGATCTATTCTAATTTGACCAACAGGACTCAGGCCTATTTTCATTTCTTTCTGAATTGCTCTGTGGGCCTGGCCAGAGAAGTCATTCTGGTAATTTGCTGCAGGATATTTGCTGCTATCATCTGTTCAACCTATATTCAATCACTAGGCAGTTAAGGAGGCCAGAGTCATAAGCCTATGGCAGGCAATAAGGAGGATGCTTTCCTTCAATATATATATATATGCCATATTATTTGAGCTAAAAGAAAAAGCTTTCTCTAGGCTCAGGCTGGCCAAATGAGTGAGCTCCTAAATATAATGTGGCTCCTTTCCATTTGTCAATGTTAAGTTCAGAGAGCTGTTTTCTTGTCATAGTTGTTCCAACAACAGAAAAGTGTTGTGATCCTAAGGCTTACAGTAATTCTTTTGATTGTTTCCCAAACTATCATCAGTGTTTGGGTTGATCTCACAAGCTCAATACCAGAAAGGGCTGTGGTAGGTTTTTAAAGGAGGGATCAAGGTGATGCTTTTGAATATTTAATAAAAAGAGCATCTGAGATGCTGTGGAATGTCTCCAGCCAGTACATTTTTACAGGCAAGAGAATGAGCTGCTGTTAAAAATAAGCCTTGGAAATAGTGAGATCTAAAATTGCATGACCACAATAATTATGGTCTGGTGTGATTGTCAAGGCCAGATCCATTGATTGTTGTAATAGAAAGGATTTAAGGATGTTCTTCAGTCTATAGTCATACTTCTCTGTTGGTAGCAAGATTAAGATTCTAAGAGATAATACTCTGTTTTTAAGAACATATCCTCTACAATGGATTATTCTTAAACTACACAAGCAATTGTCAGTTGGGTAATTACAGAAAGAAGAAACATTGTTTGAATTGCTCATGTTGCATGGACTACTGCATATTTAGTGCATGCAGTTTATCTGAAGCTGCTTTGAGAGTGTTACCTATTAAACTTTCAAGCAAGCATGGATCTGAACCATTATTAAACCTTTATAAATAAGACAGTCAGAAAGCCAAGCAGCTGTATGACATGTTGGTGACACAGGTGTCATTGTAGGCATATGACTGGAAACTGCAGAATCAGAGACATTCTGCAAAACAGATTTGGAAGCATGCCATACAGACATTTGAAGTACTTTGTGCGGGAGTTATATTTTGAAAATTCCAGGACGGAGCACGTAAGAAACCAAAACTATATGCTTGAAATACCAACAACTAAACAGCAGAGATAGGCCAGAATCCTGTCAGAGCATTACACTGGCATAACATTGACTTGCACCTGTGGATGTACTTTTCACATACTTGCATAAAAAGGTATCCAGTACCTTGCACTTGTAATTTTGGGTCCATCTCAATTTTTAAAAAAATTAGTGGCAATGTGAACACTAGTTTATTTTTAAAAATGCCAAGAACAAATTCCTTCGTATGTAGAAGAGGTGTAATGCAGATGTGCTTCTTTTGAAAGAAAAATGTGCTTGTGCTGCACGTACCAGAGTTTTCATTTTTAATAGGAGAAACCTGCCTTGGGTGCACATACACATCTAGGTCCAGAGGTAAGATGACTACATGGAAACATTTGGTTTCATTAGCATCAACATCTTGAAAATTGGGTCTAAGTATTATTATTGGAAAGAATCAGTTGCAGAATTTGAATCCGAAAGATTACTCTTTTTTTAAAGAAGTGGCTTTGCTTTGGGAAGCTTTGAGATAATCCAAGTTGACTCCAGAAAATATCCGTGATTTTGGTCTTTAAGGGTGATCTTGTTGTGATTTTGTGATATTTAGGACTCCGCTGGTCAGGATTCTGCTTGATAACCATGCTAGCTTTGTACTGGGTTCTTTTGGTGCATCCATAAAGAAAGGTTAAATGCTGAGGTAAGGTTATATTATTGTTGTTGTTGTTTTTAAAATAGTAGTAGTAGTAATGCAGAAGTTTTTCAATAGTTCTACTTCTGTTTTATGCTGGTTTGGAATCTCAATATTATCTAAGTACATGAAAAAATAGTGGCACCTGCCCTTGGTCAAGTCCTATGTTCAGTTAGCTATTCTTGTTCCTATGAAATGGCATCCCCATGCAGAAGTGGTTGTCAGATTGTCAAGCCTGTCATCACTCACAATTGTCTTTGCTGCATGACAGGAACATTCATATGTTTAGACCCAAGGATCTGAATTCCAGTGACTGGGATGGCAAGACTTGGAAAGCAGATGGGGCAAGGCCTTTTACACTGTAAGTGAAGGCGGTAGTGGACAGTTTGACCTTACATATGACCATGACTTTGTTCTTGCATGTTATTTTCACCAAAGTTTGCCAGAATCTCATTCTAACAGTGAACATAGAGTTTTTCAAAGCTGCAAGAAACCCATTTACTGGTCATAGGAAGAATAGCTTCTTTACAAGGACACAGTCTCACTCTGCAAGTGAGCTCATTGGTGACTGAATGCCAAGAGTTGATAGCTATTATAAGAAAAAGCATATATACCTATTTTCAGTTTCTGTACAACTGTCCTAGTAGACTGTGGTTTTGCCATAAATAATTTCTTTGATTGATAAGTCAATTATTTCTGTGATTTTTTTCAGCTGTGTAACCTTGGAGAGTCTATTGCTTATACTTCATCTGACTCAGAATTATAGGGCCAAACATCATTACTTTCTGGGTAAAATTTGCAATACATCATCAATATCATGCCCTATGATACTGAATCTTATTTGCCTTTTGATTTTAATTCAGCTTAATCATTTATGAACATGCTCACATATACTTGTAGTTTCTAGTAATATGTTTTTCAGCAGTGAATAGTCTCTCACACGTATTATGCAGTCTACTGATAAATGAAGGGATGCTTCCATTCAAATAGCCAAGGCGTAATCTTAGATTGTTTTAGTTAGGCATTGTAAAATGCACCACTATGCTAGGTTTTGTTCTCTCCATTAGTTTTGAGAAATCAGTGAGGACTGATGGGACAAGCACCTCTTTCTTTAATCATGGTTTTGACACTAGTCCTGTCTGTCAGCAATTCACTTTGGTCCCAGTATAACTAACATTAAGCATGACTATGTCCTGCTGAATCTTTTTGAAACCAATGGGCCACTAAGCCTTATTGAAAGAAATAGGTTTATGATCAGCTTCTCCTGGATTAGGGCCTCTCTGCCACAGCCACCTTTGACAGAAGATGTACAGGCACGCAAGAGGAGGAGGGGAGGAATCATGGCACTCTTACCTCCACTCTTGCCTCACTCTTTGTTAAGGTTCCTCTTGACTCTTTCTTTCTCCCAGCCTTGCAAACCAAAAGCATTTATTTCTAGCTAAAACAAGAGGATGAGCTTGAGTTAATAATTTGCTGGGTAGCCAGTGTTTCTTAGGTAGATGAGAGGTTGTTGGGTCCTGCTGGGGAGTGCATCATCCTTCAGCAACCTCAGCAACAGAGTTTACTTCAGCAGAATGTTTTCTAATACAAACAGCATGAGCATGCCTCTCTGATTGAACTGTGCATGTGTTTTCCGTGTGTGTGGATGTGTCTGTGCTCTTTCTCTTTCTCTCCCCTCCTTTCTAGGAATCTGCTAGGTGACTATTGGTTAAGGACCTTGGAGAACGTTTGAAGCTAGTAAGTGACATTGTTTGAGCTCACCCAACAGCCAAGAGTCTCCAAGGGTAATTAGAATAATGGAGGTGGGACTGGATGTGGTAAAGACTGAAATTCCTCTCTGCCAAGCTTCTGCCAAAATTCAAATTATATTTACAAAAAACAAGAAGCTTTGTATGTAAGATTTCAGGGTAATAATACTTCTATGACATGTTTCGTTGCTTTTTAAAAAAAAACAAGATTTAGGCTGAGATCCTGCATCTGAAGACATACATGTCTCAGGTTGCTATGCCCCATAGCTATATTTCCTAATACTCTCCCCCCAACCCACTTAATAAGTTATTCAGCCCTGCCCACATACTGATTTCTGAGTTGTTAGAAAGTGAAGAGATTAATGATGCATCCAACTGTTTTCCTTTAGCTGGTGACACTGTGACAGGCACAAATAGGGACATCCCTATAGATAATATCCTTGCAATATCCAGCTAAAGGAAATTAGCTGGTCATATCACTAAAGATTCTCCCTCCCAACAACCCACAGATGGTTGTGGGTGTTGCACAGCTTACGAGGTAGGTTTGGGGTAGGGGCTTTTTGTCTCTGTGTGGTCAGAACAGAATAGGACTAAACAAGAGTCATGTCGCAAGGTGGAAACCAGACTCAGGCACTCTGTCATCTCTATTAATTGTTTCTAGTACAGGAAGCACTACTGGGACAACACCATTGATTGTAAAAATCACATATTTTATCTCCATTTGCAATATTGCCACTGCTCAGGGTACGGATTAGGGCATGCTACTATTACCTTGTTTTGGTGAAACTTGAACACAAATAGCAAGTAGTACTGCCAGATCTTCTCCTTGGCTTGATTCTTTTTCTTGTTAAATTATTGAAGACCAGGGAGAGGGAACTTCTCCATTTTTCCTGTTGAGATCCAAATCACTCCTGTCAGTACCTCTTGGGTACCACGGCAATGGACAAGACCAGAATCAGACTCAGACTACTGAGGATGTTACTCTTATCTATGTTCAATATACATCGGAGAAGAGAATCTCTGCATCCAGACGTTCTCCTTTTTCTGCTTATAGAAAATTTGCTCCAGCAGCTTTCGATAGTTATTCGGACAGGATAAATAATATAACCTGCGGAGTATGTGGCCTGGAGAGAATCCATAAGTTTAAAATGCTGTCATGCCACCTCTGTCCCAGACAAACCATTTTAAGTGATGTCACATTGTTATAGTTATTAACAACATATTTACAACTTAGTGACAAAACGTCTGAATGAAGTTGTCATAGATAGGGCCACAACAAGACAGTTACGAAAAGCAAAACTGGTTGGAACATACTGCATAGTCTGACCATACTTAATAAGATCCCTTGATTCTTGGATAGAATCCAAATCCTTGATGGTCCAAAATTCCAGTTAGTAATACCTGGTGAAACCAATTATAAAATAATGGTTACCATTATTATTTCACTCTGGGTTTCAGTGGAGGGCTCACATGCAATAACCATTTTAACCCATACTTCAATAGCGGAAAACATTGTTTTGCATATTGAGGGCCTCAGGTTCTATTTCTAGTGTCCCCAGTTAAAAGGATCAGCTAGCAGGTGACAGGAAAGATACCACTCTGTCTTGGACTGTGAGTGCTGTCAGTCATAGTAATCAATTTTGGCTATAAGATAGATAGCATGGCTTGGTGTAAACCAGGCTTCTCTGTAGCTCTGCGTAGCTCAGAGTGAACTCTTTTTCTTGCATTACCTGCCTCTGTAGAGTAATGATTGGCCAAGCAGGATTCTGAGTGCTCAGTTTGAAGAATATTGATTGTGCTCTGGTTTGCTTGCAGTAGAAAGACAACAGTTTCTCAAAGTCTACCTCATGAGATTATTCTTGTGCCTTTCACTATAAATAGCAATAGAAGAAAAGCACTCTAAAGTGGGAAAATGGCATGCTTTTTTAGTCACCGTGAAGAGATTGGCTTGCAATGTGGTCTGGTGTGGCTCTTCCTTTTAAAGGACTTTACACAATGGCACATGCAGGCCGAGAAGAGCACTCTATCCACTTGGATTGATTTCTGGTCTCTAGAGTACACATCACTTGCTTTTACTGAATCTATGTGGGATTTCATTCTTTCCTGTGAAATGTCTCTTTTAAAGTTTCTTTTGTAAAGATCAGGTGCATGATCTCATTTCAAGTTAAGTGTTTTTAAGTCCGCTAGATTTTCAGTCAGGCAGAAAGGTATATCCTCATTCTTCTTTGTGGTCTCTGTGACTCACACAAATGGGTCACCTGCACCTGTGCAGTGTGCCTTTTGGAACCTTTTAGAGCCCTAGAACTAGCGTTTTGTCAGTAACCCCACCCCCTGCCCTGAGCCTGTATTAGGTGGCTTCCTGACAAAATCCCAGTTCCTTTTTGTCCGTCATGGGAGCAGTGCCATTAGGAGCCTTGCTGCTCTTGTGCTCATGATCAGCAGTCAGTAATCTAATTATCAAAAGGTATTTTGGCTGAGAGCAAAATGGGGTAAATGTGACTTAGAACAAGAAGTGGCTTTTGTACTAGTCAGACCCTTTTCTGACTCCTTGGTTGGTCCTGACTTCTGTTTTTATTGATACATCTGATGGTCAGTCCTTCAGCTCTGGAAATCTTGCTACACTATCACTCAGTACCTGTTTTAAGCCTTATAAGATCAGACTGGCTAGGCAATCATGTAATCCTTCTGATCTACTTAATGTGTTTTCTGTCATTTGGAGCTTGTGTTGACTTCAAAGCAAGAGAATATTATGTTAGATTTTGTTTTTGTTTTCTTTTTGGGCTGGGATCAGCTGTAGCTTGATTGCTGTATGAAGCATACCACCTAGTATTCTTGCTATTGGATGATAAAGTTGAATATTACATCAGTGAACTCTTTGTCAATCATTCTTGCTAGAGTATGCAAGGCTGCTCATCTGCAGAAATGGGAAACATGCAGTCCTCCAGATGTTCTCCCAGCAATCCTAGCCAGCATAGTCAATGCTAAGCAATGCTAGGAGTTGCACTGGAGAACTTCATTGGAGGGTAGCATTTAACTTCAAAAATAAATGTCCAGCTAGAAAATTTCTTTGAAGATACAGAATGAAAAAAAAATGCCCCGTTTTACTTCTTTAATTGGATTTTATCTTTCCTGTAAAGGTCTTCCCAAACTATTGTAGGGAGACATTAGATCTTGCTTTAAATCAGGGGCTGTCATTTAAAAGGCCAGGGCATGTACTATGATTGCATTTTTTTTTTTTTTTGAAAACCTTCATTCTGTATCCTCCTTGTTTCCAGAAGTTGCTATCATGCAACATTTGCCACTTTTATCTGGAGAAAGCACTTTGGAGAGTATCTCCTCTAGCTGTTGGCTTAGCAACAGAAGGTATATGCATTTTTTTATTAGGGATTAGTGACTACTAAACAAGATTGTAGTAGTCTTTGTGCATCAAAATATTTGACAACCAGCCACATTGCTCTTCAGCTGTGGTACGATTTAGCCTCGCATCTTCAGCAGGGTTGCTGTACAAATTCAGACAAAAAGATTTATTTTCCTCACAGTTTCTATTCTTTTTTGGCATTACATTCTGAGGTGGCAGAATATTAATAACATAAATCAGGGTGTTTAATATAGATTCTTTGTGAGAAGATTTGCTAACAGTTACACTTCTTTCTTAGATGGTTCTTAACACAAATATATCCTAATATTTTCCTTATTTCAGCTTCAGCTGGTGTTCGATGGATGATAGGAGTTACAGAAATAAATAAAGGGTCGACCTATGGCAACCATGGTCGCAAGGGAAAATGAAAGTGAACTCTCCAGAGACTGCTTCACGCCCAAAAGGAACACAGATGCCTGTTGGAAACTGTTGTGCATATCATTCTTCTTCCAACGCAAGGATGAGGAAGACTAATGGAGAGAAGGCCATACATTTGCTGAAATCTTACTCTTCTTTCCACCTCGATCCCCCACTCCTATGAGGGATGTTAGTCAATATTCTGCCCATGATTCTAGCATTTTTCCTGTCTGATTTTTCACAGGAAGTATCTGTTGAAAATTAAGGAACATAAAATATGCAAAGAAACAGTATAGCAAGAAAGGATCCAAAGGAATTAATGTTTGTTTTCTCTCCTCCCCTCCTCATTTCAGCGGATTAATAATGTTGAATAAAATTTACTTTCGTACAAGGTGACTAAACCTGATGTTTTACATGTAAGAACATGAGATTCTTGGTGGATCAGATCAAAGGCCTCTCAAGTCCATGATCCTGTTTCCACAGGGCCTACTCAGGTGTTTATAGAAAGCCCAGCGAGCAGGACATCATTGCAGTAGTACCTTCCTGTATGAATTCCTCAGTAGATGGTACTGATAATCATGCAATCATGATTCTGGGGATAAAACATAGCTCCCAAGACTAGTAACCACTGATAGACTTACCTCAAAATGGTTTTTTCTCATTCCCTTCTAAAGCTGTACAAGTTGTTAATTCTTGTTGTTGTGGAAGCCATTTTCCATAGCAGAGCAATACACTCTGTCAAGTTGGACTCCTGCTGGCTACCCTGAAATTCCCAATAGTCAAATTCATTGGATGACCCTAAGCTCTAGTATTATGAAAGATGGAGAAAAATCTAAATTTCCAATTCTTTTTGTTATGCATCATTTTATAAATTTGCACTATGCCCAATTCTTACTCATTCCCCCGGCCCAAAAATCTCCAAATATTGTAACTTTTCTTTGTTGTGGGTGTGCTTCAGCTTCAGTTGCTTTTTTCCGGCTCTACAATCCTTCAGATGTAGATGTGACTACCCGAATTGTACACGAAATTGTATTGTTATACCATAGATTTCTACAAAGTTATTAATGGTATCGACAGTTTTATTTTCAGTCACTTTCCCATTATTCCCCAGCATGGAGTTTGACTTTTTCACACCCACTACAGTCTAGAATGACATTTGCATTGAACTACTTGCTAAAACCAGCTTGAATCTTGCAGTGTATATGAAGTGGCAGGGGTGGGGTTCTTAGTCAATTTTGTCTCAGTTTACACTTAATCACATTGAATAACTTTTGCTATGTTATTGCCCATTTGGGAGAGATTCTTTTTTGAACTTTTTCCAGTGCCCCCACCCTTAATGACCCAGTGTAACTACAGGTCTTGCCCCCTGATTCCTTGCAACAAATTCTAGGTTATTCATGAACTTGTTAAAAAACTCCAGTTGCAATATAAATCACTGGAGTGCGAAAACCCACTTTTTTACTTCCCTTAATTATAGGCCATCGGTTTCTTGTGTTTAACCTGTTATTAATCTGGTTAGAGGATCTGCCCCTTTATCCTGTTATGCTGACTTCTCTCTGGAGCCTCTGGTGAAAAAATTTTGTTCAAAGTTCTTTGAAAATGCAAGTATAGAGAATGGTCTATTGAATTTCTATCCAAATGTGTGCTGACAATTTCAGAGAACTCTTTAAAGATTTTTACATTTGCAGAAGCAATGTTGACTCTTTTGTAGTAAGCCCTCTTCTTTATACTTGTTAATTCAACAAGTGGTCAACCAGTTTACCCAAATTGCATTTATTTATTTAGCTGCCTTTCTCTCAGGGTGGGACCCAAGGCAGCTTCCAGAAAGTCGAAGAAAAAAGAGCTTGAACAATGAAATCTTTAAAATAATTCAACTCCCCACATTAAACCATATAAAATCATTTAAAAACATACAGGAGTTAAAAAGGTAAACATGCAATAAAAGCTCCCCTGCTCACACATTAAACACCTGCTAAAACAAAAAGGTCTTTGTGTGCAGGTGAAAGGAAAACAGGGAGGGAGTCAGCCTAGCCACCCATGGAAGGGAGTTCCAGGGGGTGGGAGCAGCCACTGAGAAGGCTGTCTCTTGAGTCCTCATCAAGACTGTGACAATAGCAGGTCCAAGAGAAAGCCTTCCCCTGCAGATCTTAACGTCTCTGGCATGTTTGTATGGGGAGATACAGGTTTTCAGATAGTCTGCACCTAAGCCATATAAGAGCTTTATAAGTCATGACCAGCACTTTGGAAACACCTACAACTGGTGTTTGGAAATGTGCACAAATATGTTTTACTCAATGAGGGCATGTACACACTTGAAAAATGTGCACAAAAATACATACAATAGAGGTTTTAAAAAACTGCAAATTTTCTCATCTTCTGTATTAACTTGGCTGGGTTAATCTTGCAGAGCTGAAGATTTGCCCTGTGTAAGTTGAAAGACCAACACTTTTTTTGTCTTGTTAGCAATGGCAAAAAAGAAAAACTGTATTTTAAAAAAAAAACCCTTAATGGAGAATGGAATCCTGTTACACATTCCTAAGTGTTTGGTATTCACAAGCCCTACATATAGTGAATCCTAGTATCTGCTGGGGTTTAGTTCCAGGATCTCCTGTGGATATCAAAATCTGTGAATTTCTAATCCCATTATATATATAAAATGGTGTAGTAAAAAAAATCATATCCCCTAGATAAAATGCTGAACAATTGAAAGGTTTGCTTTTTGGAATTTTTAAAAATATTTTTGAGCCATTTGGTTGAATTTGTGGATGCAGAATTCAGGGATATGGACAGCCAACTGTGTTCCCTACTTTAGTGGGCATGTCAAGACAGAACAGGTTGCTTACTTGTAACTGTAGTTCTTCGAGTGGTCATCTGTGCCCTCATACATTAGGAGCTTTCGCGCCTGCATACGGAAAATTCTAGAGCTTAGTAGCTTGGCGGGAACCCCTCCCCCATGCCGGTACTGCGCATGCTCAGCCCACCGAGCAACGGTCACTCCTCAGTTCTGTGGTCCGCCGTAGAGATACAGGGACCTGAAAAAGAGGGGAAGGAAGGGCAGGCATGTATGAGGGCACAGATGACCACTCGAAGAACTACAGTTAAAGGTAAGCAACCTGTTCTTCTTCTTCGTGGTCTCTATGCCTCATACATTAGGAGACTGTGTAGCTTACCGATAGGACGGTGGGTCAGGTCCTAGAGTACAGAAGCCAGCACAGCACGTCCAAAACGAGCATCTCGATGGGACTGGCAGTTGAGCCTGTAGTGGCGCACGAAGGTTGATGGCTGGGACCAGGTCGCCACACAGCAGAGTTCAAGTAGGTCAACTCCTCGCAGGAGGGCTGCAGATGTCGCCACGGCTCTTGTAGAGTGAGCTCGAAGGAAGGTTGGTGGAGGCTGTTTTGCAAGCTCGTACGCCAGCTGTATAGTCTGTACCACCCACTTGGAAAAGCGCTGGGTGGACACCTTTTGACCTCTCCGATGCCTGTCATAACGGATGAAAAGGTGTGGAGTCTGTCGGAAAGAGGAGGTCCTGTCTGTGTAAAAGGCCAAGGCCCTGCGAACATCAAGGGAGTGAAGAGACCTTTCTAATGCAGTTGTCGGGCCAGGGTAGAAGGTCGGCAATATTATGTCCTGTCCTAGATGGAAGCTGGACACCACCTTCGGCAGGAAAGAGATGTCAGGCCGAAGGACTACCTTGTCCCTGTGGAACACCAGGTAAGGCTCGTCACTCTGAAGTGCTGTCAACTCCCCGGCTCATCTGGCAGAGGTGACAGCTACCAAGAAGGCCGTTTTCATAGAAAGGAGTCTGTCATTTGCCGCTGCCATGGGTTCAAAGGGCGGCCTTGTTAGCTGCGACAGTACAAGAGATAGAGACCGTGGCGATAGTGGTGGCGATACCGGTGGATAAAGGTGTTGGAGTCCCTTTAGGAACCGTCGCACGGCACCGTCACGGAAGAAGGCCGCCGATGGTGATTGTGGGGGCTGGTAGGCCACGATGGCGAGGTAGACCTTCAGGGAGGAGAAGGCTAAACCTTGCTCACGGAGATGCAGAAGGAAGTGGAGTACCACCGGCAGGTTAACTGGTGAGACCGGCTCCCTCCGGAACTCCGCGAAGGTGACAAAGCGGCGCCACTTGTAGTGGTAGTTGCGGGGCATTGATTCCTTCCTGGCTGCGGTCAGGACGGTACCGATGACAGGATCCCCTACCGCAATATCCTCCAAGCATGGAGGGCCAGGAGTGGCATGTCCGGGTGGAGCACACGGCCGCTGGAATGCGAGGGGAGGTCCAGTACCGTCAGGAACCGGAGAATCTGTCCCCGAGAGGCCTGGAGCAGGGGGGCGAACCAATGCTGCCTCAGCCAATATGGGGCGACAAGGATGATATCAGCTCGGTCTGTGAGGATCTTCGATATCACCCGGCCCAGGAGCAGGAACGGAGGGAACGCGTAGAGGAGACCCTTGTTCCACCCGAACTGGAAGGCATTGCCGATGGAATGGCGATCCCAGCTGGCCCTCAAACAGTACCGATGACACTTCGCGTTCTTGCCAGAAGCGAAGAGGTCGATCTCGGGGTCGCCCCATCGATCCCGAAGCATCTGAAAAGCCTCGCTGGAAAGGGACCACTCGTGGTGGGACGAGGTGTCCCTGCTGAGTGCATCTGCAGTGGTGCTCTCCTGCCCGGCCAGGTGAACCGCCACTGGGTGGATCCTGAGAGAGATGCACCAGTTCCAGAGGTCAAGGGCTATGTTGAGGAGAGTCGACGAATGAGTCTCTCCTTGTCTGTTGACATAACAGACCGCCGTCATATTGTCCGTGAGGATCAGTACCATACAGCCGGTAACGAGGTGTCCAAAGGCCCTCAGAGCCTTCCAGATGGCTAGGAGCTCGAGGGCGTTTATGTGGAGAGCGGTCTCGTGATCGACCCATCGGCCGCAGACTCTGAGGTCGTCGCAATGTGCTCCCCACCCGAAGAGGGAGGCATCTGTCATTACTGTCACTGCCGGATTCTCCTCCCGAAATAGCATGCCCGTGAGGAGGTTGTGGTGAGACTGCGACCAAAGGAGGGACTGGCACACATCCTGTGGAAGGCGAAGTAGACAGCCCTGGTCGTCGAGGAGCGGGTTGAATGCTCTTACGAATCAGTACTGAAGTGGTCATGCGTGCAGCCTGGAGAGGCAAGTCACGGCAGTCATGGACGACATGTAACCGAGGAGTTGTTGGATCCTCCTCGCTGTCACTGTTGAGGCCCGGGAAACGCTTGACGCTGTGAGACGGAGCGTTTTCGCCCGGTCCAGTGGTAGATATTCCCTCGCCGATGTTGAATCCAGGGTCGCCCCTATGAAATTGAGAACCCTGGAGGGTTCAAGGTGGGACTTCTTTCGGTTGATCCGAAGCCCGAGGCGGTTGGGAAGAGTCAATGTCCGGTGTATATCTTTGTATAGTCTCTGTTTGCAGGACGCCACCAAGAGTCAATCGTCCAGGTAGGGGTAGACGGAGACGCCTTCCGTGCGGAGGTACGATACCACTGGGGCCATGCACTTGGTGAAGACCCTGGGTGTGGTGGATAGTCCAAAGGGCAACACCCTGTACTGGTAGCAGATGTCGTCGACCGCGAATCGGAGGTACCGACGGTGGCGCGGACGGATGGCGATGTGGAAGTAAGCATCCCGAAGATTGATGGAGGCGAACCAGTCTCCTCGACGGAGGAAGGGCATGATCGAGGGCAGCGTGAGCATCTTGAACCTCTTGGACCTCACTCCTTTGAGGTCCAAAATGGGTCATAGAGTCCCGTCCGCCTTCGGTTACCGTGAAGTACCAGGAGAAGAAGCCAGTGTTTCTGGCTGAGGACGGGAGTTGCTCGATCGCCCCTTTTTGCAGAAGGGACTGGATCTCTTCCAGTAGGACCAAGCTGGCCAGGGTGGAGTAATAGACACCTCACGGTGGTATACGTTGGAATTCTATGGCATAGCCAAGATGGACGATGGTAAGTACCCAAGAGTCCGTGGTGACTGCCGTCCAGTCTGCGAGGTGTCTGGCCAGGCTTGGTCGATCTTCCGGGGATGTTGAGAAGCAGAAGGATGGTATCGGTGGCGACCTGCGAATGAGGTCAAAACCTTGACTTCGTGCCCGACGAAGACTTCTTGGAGGATGAGGATGGGCGTCTCCGAAGAGGTCTTCGCGTGGCGGACGAAGTAGAGGGCCGGGAGGCCGTGGAACGCACTGACTGTTGGTAGGAAGAGGCAGAAGACCTACGCCAGGACTGGCGCAAACCGAAGCTGTGGCGAGGTTGCGGCTGGTTGATGCCCATCTTCTTGGCCATCAGTCGGGCCTTGATGACTTGGTCCATGGCCTCATCCGTGGAGGAATGAAAAAGTCCCTGGCCATCGAAAGGGAGATCTTCAATCCTCCTGAAGCCCTGACGATCTCAGCCACGCATGCAGCTGAAGGGCAACTGACCCGGCCATCACTCTTGAGGTTGCTTCCACAGCGTGTCGCGAGGAGGCGAGTTGTTGAGTCGCCAATGCAACTTGCCTCGTTGTGCAGCTGGACAGCAGATGCCCAAGAGTCGTCGGGAAGGTCCTCCAGGAGAGGGGCGAGTCGGTCCAGGATGTTTCTGTGGTACGCGGCGATGCAAGCCATCGTGTTCAGGACCCGGACAACCAGAGAAGACGCGGAGTAAAACTGTCAGCCGAAGTTATCAAGTTTCCGGCCCTCCCGGTCTGGCGTTGTCGTATGCGGTCTGGTACCGCCTTTGGTCTGGGCCAACTCTACCACAATGGAACTGGGGACCGGGTGGGTAAACAGGAACTCCGCGTTCTCCTTCTGGGTCCTGTACAAGTGCTCTAACCTATGGGGTATAGGTTGTGCTGAAGCTGGCTTATCCCATGGCTGTTTGAGGGCATCCAGGAGCGTGGGCAAGAAAGGCAGTGGTGCAGTGGATGGTGGACGCGTCTCCAGGTACTGGAAAACGGGGTCCTGCGCTGTCGGGGTTGGATCTGTCACTTTCAAGCCCAACGCCGTCACCATCTGTGGAGAACTGACAGACGTCTTCAGGAGCGGCGTCCGGAGCCTGTTCTCCAAACTTGAGCGGAGGCGATTCATGGGAGGATGGTGTCGAATCTCCTGAATCGGACTCTGACTCATATGACTCCAATGACGAGGAGGATGAGGACCATTCTGCCCTTTTCTCCACGGCCGCAGTCGACGCGAACCGTTCTGCCCTTTTCTCCATGGCCGGGGTCGGCGATGCCGTCTTCATGTTCGCCGCCTTCTTAGTTTGTGTAGCAGCGGTGCTAGTCAGTGCCAGTTTAGCAGGCGCAGCCGAGGGACGAGAGTGCTCAGCCTGCGTGGTCCTCATAGATGATTCAGCCTGCGTTGTACTTGTGGATGAATCTCCCGCTCAAGCCGTGGTGACTTCCTCCACGGGATGCGTCGCAGTCGGCGTTACCCTAGGGGGCGGTGACACTGCCCTGTAGCGAGGAGAAGGCTCTTTGGACCTCCAGTATTGTGGAGAGGGAGACCTCTCTGGCAGCCTTTTGTACAGCCAGCATGCCTCCTGCGATGGTGAGCGGGATCGCCTGCGAGGTGGAGACCGAGAACGCCTGCGAGGCGACCAGTACCGTAGGTCCACATGGTACCTATCTCTATAAGATGGGGAATAGGAGTGGTAGGTCCCCGGGTACTCACGCCAGAGATGTTCACGACCGTACCTGCCAAGATAGGAGGCAGACGTGTATACTGAGTCCCGAGAGTGGGTTCTTTCTGGGCGCATCTCCTGATGGCGAGGAGATGGAGGCCTAACTCTCCGTTCAGGAGAGCGAGAGCGGGACCGGGAGAGGCTCCTCCGAGAGGCTGGGTGCTGGCTAGGCGAGGGCCGATGTCTGGTCACAGCCTCTTCCCGGCGGTCTACCGACTCACGGTGAGCCGACCGGGGTCTCTCAACCGCTTGTTCGGTTGGTTCAGGGTGCATGGTCTCCTCGACCGGCTCCTCATCCAACACCTCAAGAACCTCCTGCATATCCAATTGCTCCGCCGGTTCTTCAGCGGGCAGGGTCGGTGGAGGTGTGAGAGGTCGAGCCTCTTCAGTAGAGGAACGTCTCTTCTCCTTCCTCTTTTTCTTCTTCTCCTTCTCTTTTACGTCCTTAGAAGGTGGGCGTTTCCGCTGAGCCGCTCTTAGAGGCTTGGAGGAAGAGGAGGCTTGCGAGCCTGAAGGCGACTCCCGAGCCTGGGCAGACAGCTTAGGTATCTTTGGTAGCTTCAGTATTGGTACCGAGCCCAGTACCGATGAGGTCGACGGTGTGGCAGCTGCCGATGCCGAAGATGGAGTATCTGCCGATTTGGCCTTATCTGACATGGTTGCGTCCTTTACCCTCAGGGATTCCTCCCAACAGTGGGACTTAAGCCTCGCCGAGCGGTTCCGGAGGGTTTGATGGGTGAACTCCCGACAAACCGGGCAGGCTTGAACGTTGTGGGTCTCACCCAAACAAAAAAGACACTGACGGTGTTTGTTGTATTGGGAGATCTTGCGGCCACAGGAGACGCACTTTTTGAAGAGGGCCGACAGAGACAAGTGTTCAGGACAGAGAAGATAGACGGTAGGTTGAGGCGGAGAAGAAGCGAAGACGAGAGGTGAGAGAAAAAAGGGGGGAAAGGGGGTCTAAATACCAGAGGCAGTCTGAAATCCAAAGCCGTTAGTCCGAGAAATGAAGCTGAAGTCCAAAACCAGAATTTACGACGAAAAGCACAAGCCACTAAAAGAACCTTCTGTATGCAACGGCAGACAAGAAACAACTGAGGAGTGACCGCTGCTCGGCGGGCTGAGCATGCGCAGTACCGGCATGGGGGAGGGGTTCCCGCCAAGCTACTAAGCTCTAGAATTTTCCATACACTATTGCGCAGGCGCAAAAGCTCCTAATGTATGAGGCACAGAGACCACGAAGAAGAAGTGAAAATTACCCAGTCCCCACTTGCCAGGAAGCAGCCTCTGTGAGTGTGGTGAGGTGGAGGGAAGGTCTGGTTCCCAGTCACTCAGGAAGCAGCTGACGGATTGTCTTGCCTTCTGCCTTTCTGCAAGCATAGGCTTGCTTCTGCCTATCACACTGGATATTGCTTGTAGGAGGGAGTTGGAACTTCACTCAGCTGCTTCCAGGGGATTGAGTAGGGGGAAATCACACTGGGAGTCACTGTTTTTATTACCTCTCAAGCCTTCATGTGTTCTGGTTTTTATTGCTTCAGTCTTGCACCAATATTCAGAATTTTTATGTCTAAGATCTATATTTGAGTGAAGGTATTGTTTAGAAATTTTAAGTACAAATTAAATAGCAAACTACCATGTCAGGGGGCATTATCTGCTTGACTCTTTGAAAAATATTTTCATGGGGAAGCATTTGAAAGAGGAACTTCTGACCTGCAGACCAAAGTGGTACAAAGTTTGCTATTTGTTTCTGCTTCTTATGTAACCTTTTTAGATCACAAGGAAAAAATGTGCTAGTTTATGAGGTAGTGAGTTATGGTGTGCTCTATATTATCTTAAAAGCCTTGAAAGCAGCAAAATCAACCTCAGCAGCTGCCTTCATGATAGTCCAAAAACAGTCTGTGTACCCTGCATTAAAGCTGAAATTCGATACCCAGGGGACCTTAGTCAGATCCTTATAGGCCTTTTTACACCCAAAATCCTTTTTCAGAGCAAGGGATAGAGGGTGCACCTGGAAGTAAGTCCCATACATTTCAATTTAAAACAAACTTTTTAAAAAAATAATGGCTGCATAAGCATTTTTTTTTAAAAAAAAAATCCCTTCAGGAGCCATGGACTCACTACGACAGATTCAGCTGTGAAACAGCCATTCATCTTTTCCTCAGTTATGAGGGCATGTGCCCTCAATGGATGTGTGTATAAATGCAAGAGTTTATCCTACAGTGTTAGAATACCTGCTTTTCCCATCTTCCATCATCTCTCTGAATTCTTCAAATAAATTGGCACAGGGCTGCTGTTATGAAATGCTTTGCATGATGTTCTTTCTACCTAATGAAGTCTCCAATATCAGCCTGAAAATCAATTTCACTGTAAAGATGTTGAATATACAGTTGTGATCTGTTCTGGAGAGATGACAAGAGGAAAGTGTCTCCACTAACTCTGGTGCAAGCTGTGTGCTTTGGGATCATGCCTAATAACATAAGATCCCAAAAGACCTACACACAAATTCTTGGAAAAAGTGGACATTTCACAAAATCGTTTATGTTTAAGATGCTGCAAAGCTAAAATGACCAGCATTCTCCTACTACTTTAGAACAAAGCAGAGAACGTGTGCCCCCCCCACTGTCCTGTAACTCCAGGATGTAGTGGTCTGAGCACTGGACTATGACTCTGGGGACCAGGTTTCAAATCTCTGCTCAGCCATGGAAACCCACTGGGTGATGCTGGGCAAGTCACACACTCACAGCCTCAGAGGAAGGCAAAAACCCCTATGAAAAAAACTGTGCCAAGAAACCCCCATGACAGATTTGCCTTAGAGTGATCATAAGTTGGAAACAACTCGAAGGCACAACAACAATCTCCAATCAAGCTGAGGTAGCACAGCCAATGGGGACAGATGATGGGAGCTGCAGTACAACAATACAGAGGGCTACATGTTCACTCACTTTGCCTTATTGTATCAGAGATTAGAAGCAGATGGCAGATGATAAAGAATTAGTAATAGAGTTGTATAGCAACACCAGTTGTTCCCTATGTAATGCTTAAGAGAGCATCTACAAAAAAAGATGCTCTGTTAAAAAACAACAACACTATGGCAAGAATTCTACATGTGCTACTTAACTATACAAGTCAGAAAGTTAGGTAACTAGCATCTCCCAGCCCTACATCCCCAAGTCTACTTTACCGGTCATAAGCCATTCAGCTGACTGTTGGGGTGTAGGCAGATGTTTCTGCTCCTTTCTCACCAGCCAACAAGGATGTGTGAGAGCGGTCCTGCTTCTGATTGTTGCAGTCTTGCTAGTTGCCAAGAGGGGGTGAAAATGTCATCTGCTCATGCCCTGATCACCAAAAGAGTGGAACCCTTCTGTTCATGTGGCTCATACCTGAGAAAGTACGTGGGGGGGGGCAGTTACAATAATGGCAATACTGCCACAGCGATGACTACCACAGCGATGATTCATGAATCTGCTGGAAATTTGTAACTCCAGGTTGAGCATCCATAAGCCTGATCCTCAGTATGAACAGGTTGCTTACCTGTAACTGTGGTTCTTCGAGTGGTCATCTGTGCCATCATACACTAGGAGCTTTAGCGCCTGCGCGGTAGCGTTCGGAAACTTCTAGAGCTTGTTCGCTTGGCGGGAACCCCTCCCCCACGCCGGTACTGCGCATGCTCCTCCCGCCGAGCAACGGTCTCTCCTCAGTTCTGTCGTCCGCCGTAGAACCTACAGGGACCTGAGAAAGAGGGGAGGAAGGGCGGGTGTGTATGATGGCACAGATGACCACTCGAAGAACCACAGTTACAGGTAAGCAACCTGTTCTTCTTCTTCGTGGTCTCTGTGCCTTCATACACTAGGAGACTGTGTAGCTTACCGGTCGGACGGCGGGTCAGGTCCTACAGCACGGAAGCCAACACCTCACGTCCAAACCGGGCATCTCTGCGCGACCGGCAGTCGAGCCTGTAGTGGCGCACGAAGGTCGATGGTTGGGACCAGGTCGCCACACGGCAGAGTTCATGCAGGTCAACTCCTCGCAGGAGGGCCGCAGAAGTAGCCACCGCTCTGGTGGAGTGGGCTCGAAGCAGGACTGGCGGAGGCTTCCTCGCGAGCTCATACGCCAGTTGAATAGTCCTCACCACCCATTTGGAGAAGCGCTGGGTGGACACTTTGAGGCCCTTCCGACGTCGCCCATAGCAAACGAAGAGATGCGGCGTCTGTCGGAAGGAAGCAGTCCTGTCCATGTAGAAGGCCACGGCCCGACGCATGTCCAGGGAGTGGAGAGACCGCTCCAACGGTGTCGTCGGGTTCGGGAAGAAGGCAGGCAGGATGATGTCCTGGTTGAGATGGAAACTGGACACCACCTTAGGCAGGAACGAGATGTCAGGTCTCAGGACCACCTTGTCTCTGTGGAAGACCGTGAAGGGCTCATCGGATCGAAGAGCTGTGATCTCACCCGCTCGCCTCGCTGAGGTCACCGCTACCAAGAAGGCAGTTTTCATGGTCAGGAGCCTATCATCCGAGGTCGCCATCGGCTCAAAGGGCGGCTTTGTCAGCTGCGAGAGCACCAGCGAGAGGGACCACGGCGGTAGCGGCGGCGATACCGGCGGGTAGAGATGATGAAGTCCTTTCAGGAACCGCTTAACGGTATCGTTCCTGAAGAAGGCCGAGGCAGCCGACCGTGGCGGTTGGTATGCCACGATCGCGGAGAGATACACCTTCAGGGATGGAAACGCCAGCCCCTGTTGCCGGAGGTGCAGGAGGAAATGCAGGACGGTAGAGAGCCCCGCGGGCGATACCGGCTCACTCCTCTCGTTAGCGAAGGTCAGGAAGCGTTGCCACTTGTATTGATAGTTGCGACGGGTGGATTCCTTCCTGGCCGCGACGAGGACGGTACCGAGCACGGGATCGTCTAGTGCGATATCCTCCAGGCATGGAGGGCCAGGCGTGGCAGGTCCGGATGGAGGACTCGGCCGCCGGAGTGGGAGAGCAGGTCCGGTGTCGGTGGCAACCGGAGCAGGTCATCTCGTGCGGCTTGTAGCAGGGGTGCGAACCAATGTTGCCTCGACCAGTACGGGGCTACCAGGATCGCGTCGGCTCGGTCGGCGAGGATCTTCGATATCGTCCGGCCGAGCAGCGGGAACGGCGGGAACGCGTAGAGGAGTTCCCCGGTCCACGGAAACTGGAAAGCGTCCCCGATGGAGGCACGATCGTGGCCTGCTCTGGAACAGAATCGGCGACACTTCGCGTTTTCCCTGGTCGCGAAGAGGTCGATCGATGGTTCGCCCCAGCGGTCCCGAATCAGTCTGAACGCCTCTCCGGAGAGAGACCATTCATGATGGGATGCGTCGGTCGTTACCGTCACCTTCGCTGTCGGCTGTTGGAAAGGCATCCCTGACATGAGATTGCGTCGCGACTGCCACCATCGGAGGGATGAGCGGACGTCTCCCGGCAGCTGCAGTCGGAGTGTCTGTTCGTCTCGCAGGGGGTCGAATATGCGGACGAACCAGTGTTGAAGAGGTCTCGCTCTCAGCTTGGCGAGATATGTCACAGCGGTCGTCGCAGCCATGTAGCCCAAGAGCTGCTGGACGCTTCTCGCAGATAACGTCGGGGCCGTACGAGCGTGAGTGGCGGCCCGGATCAGGGTTTGGGCTCGAGACTCTGGTAGGTACGCCCTGGCGGAGGTCGAGTCGAGCGTTGCCCCGATGAAGGCCAAGATCCTCGCCGGCTCGAGGTGGGACTTCTTCGGATTCACCCGTAGACCAAGGCGGGTCAGGAGTGACAACGTCATGTGGACGTCGTGGTAAAGTCTCTGTTTGCAGGACGCCACCAACAGCCAATCGTCGAGGTAAGGGAAGACAGAAGCACCCTTCGTCCGCAGGAAGGATACCACCGGGGCCATGCACTTGGCGAAGACCCTTGGGGCAGTCGAGAGTCCGAACGGCAGCACCTTGTACTGGTAACAGGTGTCGTCGACTGCGAAGCGGAGGTACCGTCTGTGCTGCGGGCGAATGGCGATATGGAAGTATGCGTCTCGGAGATCGATGGAGGCGAACCAGTCCCCTCGATGTAGGAAGGGCAGGATCGACGGTATCGTGACCATCTTGAACCTTTTGGGGCGGATGTAGTAGTTCACCCCTCTGAGGTCTAGGATCGGCCGGAGGGTACCGTCGGCTTTCGGTACCGTGAAGTACCTGGAGAAGAAGCCGGTGGTCTTGGCCTCTTGCGGGAGCTGCTCGATCGCCCCTTTCTGGAGGAGGGATTGGATCTCTTCCAGGAGGGCCAGACTCGACGGCGTGGAATAGTAAACGCCTCGAGGAGGAATATCGAGAAACTCGATGGCGTAGCCAAGACGGACGATGGAAAGCACCCAAGAGTCCGTAGTGACATACTGCCACTCCGCGAGATGTCGAGCCAGAGTCGGTCGGTCTCCGAGCGCTGATGGTAGGCTGAAGAGTGGGTATTGGTAGGTCCTGCCAGGCACGTCAAAACCGAGACTTTGTCTCGGAGGAGGACTTCTTGGACGAAGCCGGGCGTCGTCTAATCGTGCGTCTGGCCGATGAGCCGGAGGACGGTCTCGACTGTCCAGACTGGGCCGAACGCTGGAACGATGAGGTGGAAGATCGTCGCCAGGATGGGCGGAAGGTGGAGGCCCTGCGGGCTTGCGTGGCCGGCTGTAGCCCGATCTTCTTGGCGGTCAACCTCGCCTTAACGAGATTGTCCAAAGCTTCGTCTGTGGACGAATTGAATAGGCCCTCACCGTCGAAGGGGAGATCTTCAATCCTCCTTCTGGTGTCCTCCTGGATGTCGGCCGGCCGCAGCCAAGCATGGCGGCGGAGGTCGATGGATCCCGCCATGACCCGGGAGGCAATCTCCACTGCGTGCCTGGAGGAGGCCATCTGCTGCCGAGCGATGGAGATGGCCTCGTTGAAGATCACGGAGGAGGCTTGGCGGATGTCCTCCGGTACCGCCTCCATCGCCGGTTGCAGGCGATCGAGCACCTTTTTCAGATATGCCGCGAGGCAAGCCTGAGTGTTGGACAGCCTGATCTGCAAGGAGGCGGCGGAATAGAACCTTCTTGCATAGGCGTCCAACTTCCTGCCCTCTTTGTCCGGCGGGGTGGTGTGTTGCCTGCCGGCGCCTTTCGTCTGTGCCGACTCGACCACCACAGAGTTCGGTGCAGGGTGATTAAAGAGATAACCGGCGTTATCCTTCTGCACCCTGTAGAGGTGTTCCAACCGCTGCGGTATCGGC
Organism: Ctenosaura bakeri; assembly: GCA_948474755.1. Lineage (NCBI taxonomy): Eukaryota > Metazoa > Chordata > Lepidosauria > Squamata > Iguanidae > Ctenosaura > Ctenosaura bakeri. The sequence goes on along the minus strand of CAOLHI010004373.1, from coordinate 96,228 downwards.
TGAGCCGAGGCCGGCCTATCCCAGGCGGCCTTCACCAGTCTGGATACCCGGGGCAGGAGAGGCAGCGGGGCCGTGGCAGGTTGCTTCTCCTCGAAGACGGAGAAGGCTGGATCGTCGTCCTCCGGCTCCGCATCGGCGATCTTAAGGCCGAGGGTAGTAGCCATGCGGAGCAGCATCGCAGAGAACTGGTGGACGTCCTCTGGAGCAGAATCTGGGATCGGGTCCCCGAATCCCAGCGGAGGAGACTCCTGGGAGGCCGCCTCAGACACCTCTGATTCCGCACTCGAGTCGTACGACTCTGAGGTCGGTGAGTCCTCTCGCCGCTCGCTTGCCGGCTCCTTCGTAATCGCCACAGGTGTTGCCTTCCTAGGCTTCTCTGCAGCCGGGGCGGTGGTAGTAGCAGCGTCCCGCTTGGGCTGGCTGACTACTGACTTCACCTTCTTAGTGGTGACAGGGGTAGTCTGGCAGGCTGACGTCGTTGTAGCCCGCTCAGTCACCACCGACTCCGTAGGGCGCGTCGCCGTTGCCGTGACCCTAGGAGGTGGCGATATCGCCCGATACCGAGGTGAAGGCTCCCTCGCCCTATGATATCGAGGAGAGGGAGAGCGGCTGAAGGAGCGGCGGTCCGACGGAGATCGGCTTCGGCGTCGACGGTACCGAGCCTCGTCCCCTCTAGGCGAGCGCGATTCGCGCTGTCGACGAGGTGACCGGGACCTCCGGAAGGTCTCCCAGCGACTCGGGCCACGATGGTACCGATCCCGGTACGATGGCGAATGTGACCGATAAGAGGTCGGCCGCTCTCTCCATTCAGATTCCCTCGCGTACCTGGCCACGTAGGACGCCGAGGTGTATCTGGAGGCAGACGAGCGAGGTTGTTCCTCTCTTGTCTCCCTAGGAGGCGGCGAGGCCACCGGGCGCTCGGAAGAGCGGGACCGGGACCGGAAGGAGGTCGAACGCCGCTCCGGAGAAGCAGAGGGCTCTCTCTGCTGCAGGTCGGCCGACCTGCGACGGCTAGGAGGGCGGTGGCGCTCCTCCACCAGGGTTGGAGGGTCTGCCACAGGCGAGTCCGGGCGCTGTTGGGGAACGTCCTCGATCTCATCATCCGAGAGATCGACGGACTCGCCTCGCCCTTTGGAAGGCTGCTGAGTAGGAGGAGGAGTAGGAGGTTGAACGTCCCCAGCCGGGGAGCGCTTCTTCTCCTTCTCCTTCTTCTTCTTCTCCTTCTCCTTGCCCTTGCCTCCGTCCGGAGCAGGGCGCTTTTTAGCAGGCGTCTCCGTGAGGGGAGCCTCAGCCTTCCTCGCCGTCGAGGATCCTTTCGCTGACTTGGCAGCCGCCGACAGCTTCAGGATCCTCGGTAACGCCGAGATCGGCGTTTTTGCCGGTACCGAGCCCGATACCGACGAGGTGGACGGAACGGCAGCCGCCGATACCGTCGATGGCGTGGTCGTCTTCTTGTCGGCCATCTTGGAAGTGGAGGTCTCGTCTATCGCCCGCAGAGACTGTTCCCAACAATAAGACTTAAGTCTGGCGGACCGGTTGCGGAGAGTTTGGGGAGTAAAATCCCGGCAAATTGGGCAAGTCCGAACGTTGTGGGACTCACCCAAACAGAAGAGACACTCCTTGTGGCCGTCGTTGAGGGCAACTTTGCGCCCGCAGGACACGCACTTCTTGAAGAGCGCGGACATAAGACGAAGAACGCCAAACTGCGAAAATCCGAAACGACCAAAAGCCGAAGGGGGAATCCGAAAGAGAGGTCAGAGACAGTCCAAAAACCGTAAAACCCGGTGAAAACAGCAAGCCAAGCACAAAAGTGAGAGGAACAAACCAAAGAACCTTCCGTACGCGACGGCGGACGAGAAAGAACTGAGGAGAGACCGTTGCTCGGCGGGAGGAGCATCCGCAGTACCGGCGTGGGGGAGGGGTTCCCGCCAAGCGAACAAGCTCTAGAAGTTTCCGAACGCTACCGCGCAGGCGCTAAAGCTCCTAGTGTATGAAGGCACAGAGACCACGAAGAAGAACAGCCAACAACAGAAACTCAACATGGCTGTTCCAGTGTATCTTTTGGAAACAAGTTAGCTACAAATACAAACTATATACATACCTGAAAAATCATTCTGAGATCACCATTTCCTTTTAATTCCAGTGAGTTCGGGGCACAGATAGGCTAGGGTTTGCGGCTTTTTGGTAACAACATCCAAAGTCTGTTTTGCCACTACAAAAACATTTTTAGAATTTGGACCCACATCTTCGAGAGAGGACACTACCAACTCCTGGACACGGGCAAACAAGAATTTAACCCCAAGCAAAAGGATAATGGTCAAAACAACACAAAAGACTGAATTCTGGTTTGGTGTATTATTAAAACTGTTCCATTCTGTCTTCAGCAGCAGTGTTTACCACTCATGGGCAACTGGATGCTATAAAAATGGCCTTAACAAAAGTAAGATTTGTTTATATAAAAATAAAAACATTAAAATTAAAATGGAGATATATTTGTAATTTACCTAACTGTGTGACTTCAAACTGCTGTGTTAGAAACTAGAAGAAATTCAAGATATACTTTGATTTTTTTAAAAAAAATGAATTTCAGCAAGAAAACTGCCTTGAAATACAGAAAAGTTTACAAATGATAAAACATAAAACTCCATATAATGAGGCATTCAATTTTCATCCATTTTAAGATCATACAATGTAGCCTACAGTGCTCCTTTATAGTTTAGAGCAGGGATAAGCAACTGTGGGAGTCTAAGGGGCCACACTGGCCCACCAAAGGGGGAAAAAATCTTTTTTTTCTCCAGCCAAATGCCACCAAAACCATTTGGTGAGAGAATTTTCACCATGTTTTAACTCCCTAAGGCAATTTACATTCAAGAGAAGCCTCCTTCTAACAAGAGGAATTGAATGGGAGTCTTTTTAAAGAAAAAGTCCTCTCCTTGGACCGAAACCACTCAGGTCCTCCCTGCCTCCAAAAAATGGCCCATACCCTTTAGATGGCACTTGGAGATTCAAATATTGCAATTCTTTTTTACCCCTGGAAGGGCTGCATGTGGCACATAGGCTGCACTGTTCCCACCTCTAGTTTAAAGGTTTTACAAGACCGTATTTGGAGGCTGCTAGCAAGTACGGATTCATTCACACACACAAGCCAATTCATATAACCTAGTCTGTATTCAATACAATGTCTGGAACCATATGATAGCCTACCTCTTACAAGATTTAATTCTATTATGGTCTACTCAGTCTTGTTTTCTTGAAGACTACACTGTCTTACAAAAGTTTCAGTGGCAAACAATACACCCAAGTGTGCTTACTTTGCTTGCCTCACAGCTGGTCTTTTTAGATGCATGATCACTACACCATTATACAATCCCTTTCAGGCAGTTCCAGAATATATGGATCAAATTCTTCATTCTTAGAACTGTACTGTACATGTGTGAGTGAGAACACATGTACAACTATGACAAACAAAAAAGACAACAGGAATTGTTCAACTTGGTTTTTACAATGCAGAAAATACAGAAATGGAATATAGCTTGACTTGTGAAAAATCATTGAGAGAAGTCATGAAGAGCTGGAAATTAAGGCTACAGGCCTTAAATGCCTCTGAGTTAATCAGACTTATAACTGCACCAGGAAATAAATGTTAAGGTCCATACACAAGTGCCAGTTATTTCTTGATCACCTGTGTTTACACCTGAGTTCAGTCTTATGTCTAGAGAAAGTGTAATTCACAACTGCTAAGAAACTATAAAGGGGTGACTTGCCTTCTTGGTGGATAATAAGGCAGAAAGGCCCTAGTCATATTTTACAATAACTACACCAACAGCCAAACTAGATTATTTAGAAAAAGGGGGAGAGAATGAGAGAGACAAGGTATGTAAAACTGCGTCAGTTGGAACTTCCCCATTGTTACATTGCAACAATGAAATAAGGAATAAAAGACATCCTAAAATAAACAATTTATTGAGAAAAAAAAGCTTTTAAAGTTCATCAATCAGCCTTTGCATAACAAATCTGAAGCTGGCCAATAAAAAAACAAAACAAAACAAGGTAGAAGTTCACAGTCAGTGCACTCAACAAACAGGAGATAAAAACAAGGTCCAGAATGTCTGAAAACGCTAACCTTTTTCTTTCTTTCTTTTTTTTGAACCTAGAAAGTTCAAAAAATACTACATATTATTAACATTACAAGTTCTCAATCATATGAGAAATGGCAGAGAAGGGACAAAAAAAAATAACGTCATGGTCCATTCTACAGTAGTAATGGCACTTTCACTGAAACATGCAGCTTCTTTAACGTTGTGGGCGCTGTCACGGGAGCAACGCGTGCCAAGGGAAACATACAAGAGCAGCAGAAGAAGTGACATGGATCATCACTTGTGCAGTCTTCAGTCAGGGTTAGGTTTCAAATTTGTACACTGTGTTCAACAGTCTTTATGTAAATATTACATACAGTAGTGATTAATAGAGAGTTCACCAGAGTACAGGAGGCCATGTGTTGTGTGTAACTTCACTCTTCATCTGTGCACACCTGGGACAGGTTAGAGGAACAGGGAGAGAACCAGTAACACAAGTTCAACAGGAGCTCTGAAAGGCTATGCCACTTTTTGGCAGGAATGGCACTTCTCATTCCCAGGCAATGGTCTTATGGCATTTTCAACTGCAAATCAGCAAGTCAAAAAGTAGCTACTCTCTTGATAAAATTAAATTGGTCCATTTGTACTTCTCTGATTTTTCTAGTCCTTGTACATGTGAAGAAGTTAGCTGCAATTGTGGATTAACTGGTCTATGCACTGTGCACTTCCTCCTGCCTAGGACACAACTTCAAACAGAAGCCAAGTCTTGAACAAGTTTGCAAGTATTTCATAAACCATCTAGGTTGCTATAGGTTGACATTATACATTGGACAATACTGGGATTTATGCTACACTTACTAGGTTTGGACATGCATTTCAAGACCCTGACACATCAGCAAGTACTATGTTAGCCTTCCCAGCTCAGAACAAGTATACTGATACAGCTTATCTTTTCATTATAAATTCACAGCTTTGCATTTCTGATCTTTACTAAGAATGAAGACTTCTTAATTACATTTTCTTTAAAATATTCTCTCAAACATAAGGATGAAACCACCGCTTGACAAGAATCACTATAAATCCCTGTGCATACTCTGGCAGGCAGATAGTCCGAATATTCCATTTCTTGCAAAATGATGTCTTATAAAAACTTGGAATTGTCTTGGAGGGCATTCCATGCCTGCTCCTGGTTCTCTCATTTCAGTCAAGTATACAACAACATAATAAGATTTTAAGGAAGAACAAAAGACATGGATCTAATAATAGGGCGAACACAGGAAAGAGGAAACAGAAATCTGTCTTTGGACATCCTCCTATCTTGTTAACTCTAGTGACTCCTGCATTTGTGTGCTGACACATACAAGAGATAGAAGTACTCTTCAATTCCAATAAACAGAGACGCATGCTCCTGAAAGCTGTCTTAGACTAGGATGAAATAAAATTTGCTAATGTTCACAACTGGAGCCTCTTTATTCCACCCCACCAAGCTTCCCAGTTCTGCATGTCCCCTGGCCAGTCAGCAAGCATTCCTCCTTGGATTGTTTTGGGTCAAGAGTTTTCTTTTTGCTCCTATAGATTTTTTTTGGTATTTCTGCAGATTTTGGGGCTCCCTGTGGATGACTCACACTTGTGACAGTGTGGCAACATTTTAGCTGTATAAGCAAAGACACTCCAAGCCTAAGCTTTGGATATAGGAAATGCCTGGCCTAAAATCACTCAACTGGTCTTCAGAAGATAACTGAATGACTGATTTACTCCCATCAACAGCTGTTACCACACAACAGGCAAGGCCAAAAACTGCGAATACAAGAGCAGTCTGCAGATACAGCCAATTCCACAAAGTGGGAACTAAATGCTTGTCATTCGTGTAACATCCTGGATGGGATTTTACTACTCATCTCCTAGAATAAGGAGGGAGACCGAATTTTACACATCTTCCATCTCACACTGAAATACCAGCGCCACCAAAATCTTCATTACCAGGTTTTATTACTGTCAAATGCTAATGATCTATTCATACAGGATTGCCTCCAAAATTGCCTGTGCCTTTTCAATAGATTTTCTATTGTCTTTGAAAACAAGATATGTGGAATCAGTTAATGCAGACCAGAGCTGCAATCCATGACATTTTTGAATTTAAGTGGATTTAGTTCTGTTCTATCCAGATCCTGGCCAAATGTGTTTGTGCTATGTGCCTGATCATCATAAGTAACAACAACAAGAAAAGCTTAACCAACCTTAACAAATGGATGGTCAAGGAGCTGGCTAGCTGTCCATCTCATCTTTGGATCGCTTTCCAGGCAGTGAGAAAGGAAGTCCTTCCCTTCTGGACTTATCCTTTCTGGTATGGGAGGTTTATGGCCCATTCCTACTCTATACATGATCTGGAAGTTGTGTTCAAATTCATGCCAGGGCCTCTGCAACAAAGTAAGAGCATCAGTGATTAAAAGCTCTGTTTCCAAATGGATTGATCAACCTGTGACTGGTCGGAAGCTACTGCATTCCTCTTCAGATAGTGTTAACTCTAATGAGTTAATCTGACTTCAGATGTTCACAGGTAAGTGCACATTTTTTGTAGAAAATTTTGATCCAAACATAAACATATAGCTATGTTTCTCTCCCATTACATAAATATATTTAGAGCCAACTTGTGTACACCAAAGAGGATTACATAAACCATTCCTGTAACCTGAGCCAAAACCTTAATTGGTATAGACAACTCTTTTGCATACCACACACATACACACACAAATAAATTTGTGTGTGGAATGATGAACATTATCCACAATGGTAAGTAGAAAAGAAAGAAAGAAATGTCTAAAGCAAATAAGGGCAATTCTGAAATGAAAGAGCCATTCTCAGTGGGTGAGGTCTTTTTATTCTTTTAAAAATACACTTAAAAATAGCTTTGGTCTTGCTTGTACGTCAGTTTCCAGAATTCCTGCTTAGTGTTCATGGTGGCTGGGATTTCTGGCAGCTGAAGTCCCCAAACATCTGGACTATAGGCTGCTATAGACTCCTGGGGAATTCTATGGAACTAATATGATGTTATTAAGTCAACACTATTGGGATACTGTTATATAACAACATACGTCCCCAAGAAATTACACAAAAGGAATATGTTTTACTTCAATACAGTAGTTATTGGACGTCTAGAAACAAGAAACAGAGCATTTTCAAAATTTCTTGGCTTGGTTAATGGCAGTGTACAGAATATTCTGCTCTTCTTCACCAATTTCTCTAATTTCAAGGATGGGCCAATTAGTATGTTTAATATAAAACGGAGCTTCAGCTTTGGTTTATTTTGGGTGCTTTAGAATGTGTCCACAGTTCAGAACATGATAACATGGTTTTTTATATGGCTTTGTCACAAATTGTGGGGATAGTTAACACTCTATGTACCTTATAATATCTGATTTAACTATGAAAGCTACCTAATATACCCACTGAAGAAGTAGGGGGAATGATAGCTAAACACTTCTGAAACAATTCATACAAATAAAGTAAATGTTTTTCTCCCTCCAAAAAGACTGATCTAATTGAAGAAAAATATATGAAGCCATCTTGGTTATGCTGTTTATTATGGCCAGTTTCAAGATGGGACAACATATTAAGACAAAATATATGCAAGTCTTTAGGTCTGCATATTCCATTCCTCTGTCACCAACTTCCTCCTCCCTTGTCAAATGAGATGAGCCAGGAAGTGTTCATTAACCATGAGCTGCTGTAACATCCAAACTATGGACATTACAAACAATGAAAACTACCATTAACATTCAGAACAAGCCAGGATTTTAAATGACAGACTGCTGAAGTTGGTTTACCATCCTGTTTTCTCTACATGTGGCAGGTACAGCTTCTAGCTTTAGATATAACAGGAAACTGGGTTTAGTTAAAGATTCCCTGACTTGTATTGGTGTACCAAGAAGAAAAGCAGAACAGGGCAATGTGCCCCAGTCGACAAAGATTATTTACATTTTTGCTTACTGAGCCAATATATAAAATTTACCTCTGCGATAAATGCAGGAGAGTATCCTGAACAAGTAACTCATAGCTTTATGGGGGCCCAGAATATGTCACATGTTCTCACCCATGACTTTGAATAAAGCAATGAAAATGCCAAGTTGCCAGAAGTTTTAAAGACAATTCCTCTTCAAAAAATGTACTGATCTGAGGTATGCTTCCCCTTGTGCTCAAGCCTTTAGGTTTACCAACAGTGCCTTCTGCTGTGGGCAACTGCTTGAAACCGTACACAATGTGGGGATGCAGGAAGGGATATCTCAGCCATGGCACCCACCTGTGGAACATCCTACCCTAAGAGATCCTATGGCTCCTATGGATGCCAATGTTGCCTGGTTTTGGAATGAAGTTTAAATGTGAATATTGATCCAAGGCTTTGGGGTTCAACACACGTAAAAAGTTAAGACTGTGTTTTTATTGTGTTTCTGTAAAGCTTCTTTAAACTGTTTCTTTGTTATTTTTGCTGGCTATCCCTGTTCCAGATCTTTGGATACAGGGAACGAGAGAAATAGCTTAACCAACAAACCAATGAGCAGAGTATTTTGAACAATAATACAACCCATATCTAAGGTTCTCTTAATCTCATACAATATGCTTACCTTCCCTGTGACCATTTCAATCACAACACAGCCTAGACTCCAGATGTCAGCCGCACGCCCATGACCTTCTCCTTTAGCTCTAGTTATCACTTCAGGAGCCATGTATGCTTTGAAACAACATACATGATCACATCAGTTTATGCAACAAAAGGAACAGGAGATGTCTAAACAAAAGAATTAATCTGAGAAACCAAAGCATGGTCAACAGATCAACAGTAAGCTATTCATTGCTAGTAAGTGCAATTTGCTTACTGGATGCAGTAAGTTATTATTGCTTACTTTTTGATTCTCTCCCTCCCCCTTCAATTTCCCCTCATGGAAAAGGGATGGGGAAAAATGATTGAAGTTGCATTTCCACATGGAAACACCTACTATGTCTCCTCAAGACTGCCAATGGAAGGCAGAAATAAGTAAATTTATCTCAGAAATCCAACCTGTGTGGGACATACAATCCATTCTGTGAGTGAAAAATGAACACAAGACCATGCTATGCATTTCAAAATGTGCACAGCATAAAATCTGTACATTTTTTAAATGGGCAGAAATGCTTTAGTCAGAATTGTGCACAAAAATGCATATGTTACAGAAATACATGCAAAAATGCATACATTTTGGGCATAAGACCACAAAATATGCACAAATTTCCATGAAAGGAAAAAGGTGAGTCTCACAGCCCAGTGTGGAAATGGAGAAAGAATGAGTATATTGATGGGAAACTGAGAAACCAACTGTGAATGATATTGTCACATTTACAGGCTGTGAAACAAGTGAGGTCAAATTACCTTGATAGTTTTGCAAGGCAGGTAAGGTTTGAAGGTATCATTACAGTAAAAGAACTTAAGAGGTATGCATACTTTGGACAATTCAGAACAACATTACCATCAGAGTTCATTTTATGATTTGTATTTATGGATACTGATAGCCACAGGGTGTTAAGCATTTGTCCAGGCTCTGGGGAAGGTGCTATGAATTTTCTTCTCCACACCTTTATCCAGTCTAAATCCACACAGGACTCCCACATGGATAGCTAATGTATACAATCGGCCCCACTCACTTGAGAGGGAAATTATTCAAACATATACAATGACACATATATCTGTTGAAATGAAACAGGGAACCTACACTGGCAGCATTAGTACATGGGCATCTATTGCAGATATGAGCCTCTCTTTCCTACAGTAAAATAATGCATTATAACCAAGTTCTATACAGCCAGCATGGTTTGAGTGTTGGACTAAAATTCCAGGAGGTCAGGGTTTGGATCTCCACTCAGACATGGAAACTTTCTGGGTGACCATGGGGATGTCCCACTCTCTCAGTCTCAGAGGAAGACAATGGCAAACCTCTGTTGAACAAATCTGGCCTAGAATATCCCATCATGAGTCTGAAACAACTGGAACACACAAGTCTACAGTCACTGGCTACTAGTTAGCACTTTCCACAAGTGAGGGTTTGGAGAAGGATTGTTTTGGGGTTTTTGTTTGCTGTCTCTTACCTGCAGTACCCAGAGTACTGTTCACTTCACCAGGCATAGTCTGTGTGTTATTTTTTAGTTTTACTGAGCAGCCAAAATCTCCCAGCTTAATCAGTCCTGATGATGTGAGAAAGATGTTTGCTCCTGAAGAGAAAGAAAAGAGTGTTTTTCCAGATAAATTTTCTCTTTTGGTTTGAAATCTTATTACAGCAATCAGCATGGATTAATAATCTAAGAATCCATTTGCTAGTAGCTGCTGTTCCCTTTCTTTCTTGAAGGCTTTAAATGTTTAATTCTGAGAAGTGGGAAGCTCAGCCAGAACAAAACCTTCATGGCAATGGCATAGTTGGGAAAACTGAACATGGTCTTGCATTCTCTCTCTCCATCTATGAGTGACTGGCCATAGAGGAAGAGAGAGAAAGTAAGAATGCACACACAAACAAGAAAGAAGGCAATCAAGATGAGTATATCTAACTGCCTAGGCTAGCATATTTTTGTACTAGTCTGCAAAGTTGTGAAATAAATTTTGATTCCAACCCTTACTTCATGATGAGCCCTGTTCAAAAAAGAGCCCAAATGGTAATACGGATTCAAAATGGTGGAAACCAATAATTCCTCAAAGCCATGTAGCAGAAAACAGCTCCCTTCTGTTGTTGTTTTTTTTCTGTTTTTGTGTCGAATCTCTTAAAATTTTAAACTGCTCACTGCATAAACTTTTCTTTTAACTATACATATGAAGAAACTGAATTTATTCTTATTATGAAACTTGTATTGGGTATTTTCTGTTGCATCTTGTTAAGCATCATCCTTTGTCAGTAAGTGAAGGATGGCAAAATGAACTGCAATCGCTGGCCCAAGGCTAAAGTTGACAGTGGGATTTACTGGGAGATGTTAAAATTTTCTGACATATAAGCATCACTGGCTTTGATAGTTAAAGATGGTTAAAAAGATGGTTAAAGATGGCAAAGATAGTTAAAAAAGAAAGGAAAGCAATAAGTTACAGAATCTACTTTTTACTCTGAGATGGTACGGACAAAGGATTTTTGTGGATTACCTGTTTAGGCCTCATCCCCAAGGAAATACTATCTAAATGGAAAAGAAAACTTTTTTGCTTTTCTTTTGCTGCTTTGTCCCTAGTCGATTCATGGCTGGTGGAGAGTGGCCTAACTTTCCCAACTACACAAACCTTTCTCCAAAGCAAAATGTAGGCTCTGTAATGGCAATACTGCCACTTTTTCTTCCCTTGCATGTTTCTCTGTTTTCCATCTTACAAACCAGTTAAAGGAATCACTATAATATGGAATTTGGGTTTTGCTTTAGAGCCAAGATGGTTACTCCTGCATTTGTGTATCACTCACCAAGTTACCAAGAATATCCATCATCATGATGGGTTTGAAATCTAAAGATCTTCATAGTTTGAATCACACACACCTTGAGAGATTACATTATGCCCAAACTCTAGATTACCCTCTAAACACTTTATGCTGCTGAATGGGGAAGCTACAACGAAGAAGTCATTTGAGGTCCAAAGAAGAAAGCAGTATCTTCTAGAAGAATTAAAATCTTCCTATTTGCTGCTGAAGGGACAAATGGAAGGAAGTTGACAGTGATACAGCAATTTTGTGTGACTTGCTTCCTTACTACATTCTGACCATTTATTTTTACACTTTGTGCTGCTATGCAAATCTGCTTATCAACCCAGATTTCAAATTAATTTGGGAATCCTGTTTACCTTTGATGTCTCGATGCACTATACCATGTTCATGCAGCACATTGATGGCAGTTGTAATCTGCTTTGTGTAGAGCCTAATGACATGTTCCTGGAGGCCCAGCCTTGACACTTCTTCCAGAGTTCCTTCATCACAGTACTCCATAAAGATGTACATTTCTTCCTGCAATGGAGAAGCAAACAGGGTCACCAGTCTTGCTGCATGTACAGCATGAAGAATAAACGTCTTACAATTAGGTATGTTCCAATAACCTGTAAATCCCTAAATGTTATTTTGTTTAACCTAATAGTTATCTCTGCAGTGCAGTACCTACCTGTAATAGAAACACTGTCTAGAGACAGCTACTTATATACTGGGGAAAACTGTGACTGTTTTGCTTTGATGGGCCACACATATGGTCACAACTAAATGCATTTGCACTATAACCAATGTAAGAGGAAAGTAACGTGTTTAACACATAAAGCATCCATGGAGTCTCTAAAAGGCTACCTTTAAAATTAAATATTGTAGGATCAATAGGAATGTGATAGCAAGCAGCTATTACCTGTAGAGGTATCCTTATAGTACCTCTTGTTTCCCCCACTTGGCATCAAATAGCAGGTTCAGGGAATGAAGGAGATTTTTATTGGGGAAATGGCAAAAGGAGAAAGGATGAGTCCTGCCTAAGCCTCAATCCCATTCCTGGAATACTCCAGTAAATAACCAAATCCTGGGAAACTGAATCATGTCTCTTCCACTGCACATATACTTAAACAGCAAATCTCAGTCAGAAATAAACCAGCTATCAATCACCTTCAGAGATCATGCATTGGCGGCTTAGATGATGAAATTCAATGTTTATCTGTAACATTAAAAAAAGCTCAAAAGTGAAATGTGTTCCTACTCAACCATACATAAGTGTCAATAACCAGAGCGTTGCTTACTCTATGGAGCTCTACACCAAAGTACCGAACCAAGTTAGGGTGCTTAATGCCTTCAAATATTTTCAGCTCATCTGCAGTCTCTTTGATTGTTTTATGATCATTTGGTTGAAACCGTATCTGAAAAAAATAGTAGTTCTTCATGAATATTGATGCTAATACCACAGAGAACAGACACAAATGAAAAAAGCAATCAGTAAGCCACCTGCAAGCCTCTTTAGATACTGCCAGCACAGAAGCAAATCTAAAAGGCTTCACTGAAAACTGTATGCATTTACAAAGAAATTTCTACCTTGCCATCTAGCGCCTATGCACTGCTCAAGAAGGCTTACAGCACTTTAAAACCACATTATCATAAAAAACAATACACTCAATAAAAATGCAACAAAAATACAAGAAAGTCAGGGACCAAAAACAAAACACAACTTTAAATAAAACATCAGGAACTTAGCAAAGCAAAAGCTTGCCTGAATAAATGTCTGAACAGAATCTCCTTTAACTATGTATCACAAGGAAAAAATGCTCCTTCATGCTGGTACGACTACTGAGAAAGCCCTAGAGCTTGCCAACATCAGACATGTCACTTAACTAATCTTGAATTTAAGGAGCAGGCAGGTTTGTATAGGACAGGGCTGGGCAACTGCTTGGGGTCAGGGGCTGCAAAGACCCTTTAAAGACCCCAGAGGGCCACACATTCTTTGCAAAATAAATAAATAAATAAATAAATAGCTCTTAAATGCCCTCTGGGGGTGTGGGAGCAATCTCATTATGTTCTTGCTCCGCTACCAATCATTTTAGGCCCAGGAGAGATCTTTTTCACAACAGGAACTGATACAGTACAGTGCGACCTCTTCTGGTGCAACCTCCACACAGATGAATGTGAGGTTGTGATAAGCATCAGTCCCATTATAATCAATGGATGGAACAGGAACACGTCTGTGATGGCATGCACATGCACACATTACATCCCCTGACTACAACGGGAAACGACACTCTTGGTTGTTTTTTTTTACATGGGGGGTTTCTTAGAGCAGAACCCCACATACAGTGGGCCCTCAGTAACTGCTAGGGTTTGGTTCCAGGAACCCCCATGGATACCAAAATTCATGGATGCTTAAGTCCCATTACATACAATGGTGTAGTAAAACAGTGTCCTTTATACAATATGGCAAAATCAAAGTTTAGGGTTTTTTTCAAGTATTTTTGAACTGTAGTGGCTCGAATTGGTGGACGCAGAATTTATGAGTATGGAGCACCAACTGTATATGACAGAAGCACTGTAGTTAACTTTTAGTTCACTGCTTGTTTGAAAAAAGGCCTCCCCAAGTGTTAGTCAAGGGGGCCCAAAACATGGTGAAATTAGCCTCCATGCCCTCTAGACAGTTCTGAGGAGGTACATGGAACCTGGAAGACCCCTGGGAAATACTAAAAGAGCCCTGAGGTTCTATTTCCCCACCCCTGGTATAGGTGAAGGCAATCTTTCAGATTAGAAGGACTCAACATGTAAAAAAAGTGGATATTTTTTAAAAAGCATTACACTGTCATTTATAATCATAGTACTTACTTCTTTCATGGCCATCAATTCACCAGTGTCAACACTGATACAGGTATAGACTTTTCCATACTGGCCTTCTCCTGCAGAATTACAAGAATTGTAAGTCAAAGCAAACAGAAAATAATACCCCCAAAGCCTGGGAGTATATACGAACAGAACAGTTATGTCTGACCTGCTGCAGAATTTACATAAAAATGTGTACAGATTACTAATTCCAAAAAATTAACTTTATAATTTAACTTTAAATTTAATGTGATTTAATGAAACTGAAGGCTTTAACTGGTGGTAGTTAAGTTACTAGTCCTTCTACACTAGGTAAGCACATTGGATAAAGCCACATGAAAACAATGCAGACAGCATACAAGCATATCTGAAATGCCTGTCCAGTTCATCCATTAGGTTGATACACAAAGTATGGATCAGGCTCACACACATGTTCTCTTACACAAACATGGGATATGCTCATGCACTTGTTCTCTTAGACAAACATGATTTTCCACAAGGAGAAAAAAGATATGTAAATGAGCCTCAAATGCTCCACTGTCCACAGCTGTATGCCCATTTGAAATTTTACTTCTAAACTGATAACTTATCCATAACTTTTGTCTCCAATAACACAACGCTAAACCTCTTTGTACTGCAAAACAAACCGCAATCAGGAATGCACACATTAATGCAACAACAATAATAGACTCAAATCCAGATGAGGAAATCTACACATGAAAGTTGGATGCCATGTATTCATCTTATGGATCAAGAACCACAGGTGTGAATCAGATGCACCTTGAATGGGCATTTAAATGCAGACCTTTTCTCTAAGTACTACATTTCTTCCCTAAAATGTATATCCCAATATATATTTCAGCTTGACTAGACATATGTGTACATCATGCATTTGTGTTATTAGGATCAGAGCAAAATTCTCTAAAACAGCCAGACTTTTCCCTCTGTCAAAATCTCAAGAGACAGATTAACAGAAACTTACCAATTTTGTTTCCTCTCTGCCACTTAAAAGTCACCTTTCTCAAACCAACATGCATTACATTGTCGTAAGATTTAGGAGTGTCACAAACTTGGCCAATAATATTTTTCCGCCTCATTTCTCGGTACCTCTTCTCTTCAAAGAGCTGAACAGATTTCTGAACTGCTTCCATGGGTCCCTGCCTGGAAGCAGTATCTAGAAAAAAGAGCAAAGAGCAAAATCATGAACAAATGACATTACTGAGACACTGGCTATACATGAACTCCAGTCTTACTTATGTGCTACTAAAATGGGGTGTAATGACATTAAGGATGCTTTACAGGGCTTTTCTATCTAATGAGCTTACTTACCGAAATTAAGCTGATTTATTTAAGGTTTTTGTTACAAGAGAGAATGATAAAATGTTTTTATATCTCCCAACCCAGTTGTATTACCTGGCTGCATAAAAAAGTGTCAGGGAATACAAAAAAATCAAGGAGGAAATAAGTGTTCAAAACAACTCCTGTTAGTGGAAAATGGGGAAGAAGGTGATTTTGCCCATTTTTCCCTTCCATTTATTCTCTGCAGCCCCTAGCCTTACTTCCCCCACTGTCCCAGTAGGAGTGGGAATCATATGACCATTCAGATATTGTTGG
Source organism: Ctenosaura bakeri (assembly GCA_948474755.1). Taxonomy (NCBI): domain Eukaryota; kingdom Metazoa; phylum Chordata; class Lepidosauria; order Squamata; family Iguanidae; genus Ctenosaura; species Ctenosaura bakeri. The sequence goes on along the minus strand of CAOLHI010004373.1, from coordinate 80,237 downwards.
ACAGCAAGTCACAACACCCCAGCTAATTGTGAGGAATGCTTGGGGTCTCTAGTTCAACATAACTAAGAGAGCTGTAGGACTCTCAACCCTGGTTTAAGCACCCCCCCCCCACAAGCAGAAGGAGGGAGGTCAGAGGTCTGTAAGAAGAACACAAAATTGATGAAGATCATCTTGATTTTGCCAGCACAACTGACTCACTGGATTGGATGTCTCCTGCACACTCTGTCCTCCAGTGACAGATTCTGTCTCTAACCAACATGCTGCAATGAAAACCTGAGTTTCAGACTATTCATCCCTCATTTTTTCCATATATAGTTATAACTGAACATAAACAAATGAAGGGATACTGAATGCCAAACAAACTAGGAGGTGGCTGGCTGGCTAGATGATTTTAAGAAATGGACTGTAATCCACAAAAACTTATGCTGAAATAAACTGATTCGTCTTAAAAGGTTTCACTGGGCTACTTTTCTCTTTCTTTCCCTGTTTCGTTATACTGAAACAGACTAATGCAGCTATCTGTTCAAAAACTGGTATGAGCTAAATATTATATTTCCAGCTGGACTTTCAATAATGTGTATCTGAAGTGGTGCAGTGCTCAAGTACCAACTATACCATCTCAAGCATCATTTGGGGAGACATCTGTCCCGACTTCACCCCCAAAAGAAACCCACCAAGTTACAGAGTAAGTTTCTTTTAGAATGATACATATAAGCAGTGGAATAAACTTATTAATTAAACCCACATAATGAGAAAGATACAGTATACTGACAGTTTACAAAAGCTGCTGGCCATTAAAGCTTATGCCAAATGAAATGGATTAATCTTTACAGCACTGCAAACCTGTTTTGTTGTGTTTGCTACAGAAGACTAACAAGGCTACTTCTGATATTTCCAGATTCCTAGAACTATGGTCTGCAGCTTATTAATGACTTGCAATGGCTTAAATTGGACTTATTGGTGGGGGTTCATTGTTGAAGAGGTTAGAATTCTCTACCAATTTAACACAATGACCAAAATCCACCCAGGACTCATTTTTTAGCTGCTGCAGACCCACTCCATGACCATTCAGTGGCCAGTGAAGAGCAGGCACAGTGGAGAAGCATCTGGCTATGTCCCTATAGCCAGACACAGAACAATGAAATCAACCACTGGGACTTCCCAATGTTATCTGCATTATCTTTTTACCTTTGGTCTGGCTGATGAGAGTTCGAAGTTCCCAACTTCTCCGGGCTGAACCACCTGAATCCCCTTTTGGATAAGATGGTTCTGTGAAAGAAAAAAAAATGTGAAAAAAGAGTAGCACCCAAGAAAACATGAATGGCTTCCCCTACTGTTCAACAGAGTGGTTCCATTTTTATTTCAGACATGAAGACACTGGTCAAAGGTGATCAGAGGACTGGTCAAGAATTATTGGCAGATCTCTGGGTGATCGGCAGTCTTTGGCAAGCATTTCTGATTCTCAATTGTTTAACAATATCATTAAAAAAAATGAGAGGCTAATATCTACCATGAATAATCATTCTAGGCAGGCCGAAGGAGCATTCCACAACATGTGGGTTTACCCCTCGTGCCAACCTGGACTTCACCAAATTTCTAATCAGTTGCCTCCTGCACCACTCCCCCCTCAGTTTGATTATATAGACCTGCTGACCATCATCGAAGTTGAACAGTGAGACACTTCTAGTATTCAAAATACGTGAAAATTTCATTGTTTGTTTTTTGCACTAGGCTTCAGTTGCTGGCTCTCAAGGTCCTGTTTGTTTAAAAAAAAAGGGCAGCTCCCAAAAATCTAGTGTCTGCCCATCCCAACTCAGGATATGAAGATGTTATTGCGGACTTACTGTAGCAGATGCTAGTGACACACATGGAACCTGTCCATAGAATACACAATGTATATTTTTACCATGATGATGGAAATGAGCAAAACTCATTTTGCTGTGCTGGGGACTTGGCACCTAATCTAGTACTGTGGATTAGGATGTCAAGGCCTGTTGATGGAACTGCTTAAATTATGTCCCACAGAAGCAGAAAGGAATCTCTGGATTCAACTCAGTGACTTTCTTTTCAAAAACCTGTGTTAAGGCTGCTCGAATTTTAAATGGATGCAAGGACTAGGTGAAAATTAACTGAGCAATGCTGTAGAGCATTTAACCCACAAAAATTTAAAGCTACATATACAAAAGTAACTGCACACCACAAACTAATGAAGGGATTTTTTTAACCTTTAATTTAAAATAAAGACAGAATAAAGATAGAAAGCAAAAATAATAGTCTGAAATGAATTAAAGAGAATGTTAAAAATGAAATGAGCCTTGATTTCATTTTTCAGTAATAAGTTTAACAGATTGGGCCTTGGAGGTCTAGTGGAGCAAGTAGGAGGAAAAAAGCCCAGAAAGGCAAATGGGAATTAGTTATGTTGGGTAAGAGTTTGAAGAGTTACTGAATATGGAATCAATGAAGGTGTGGTCACCCTGATCAGGGTAGGCACTCAAGCTAAATCTCAGTAAGCATACAGATAAAGAAGAGGAGGGGTAGCACTCTGCTGCTATTAGTTCTGGTCCAAAAAACTAGACCTATAAGTGCTGAACCTGAAAGCTAGCAACCCTTGACTCAAGGCTAAGTGCAATTATTCCTTTGTTATTACTGTTCTGGTAAAGCTAATAATCTCTAGTTTCTTATATCTGTTGCCAATTCTGTAATATATCACTCTCTAGGTATGGTTAACTGCAACTTCCACCATCCCCAACTAGTCTGTCCACTGGCTATGGTGGACAGCAATGAAAAGAGCTGGAACACATCTGGAAGGCACCAAGATAGAGAAGGCTGACAGGGTTGGAAAATGCACTACACTCTGTAAGTTCCTGGAGCACAACATCCATCATTCCCATCATTGCCTAGATGGGATACGGCTCATGGGAACTGCAGTCCAACATCATCTAGAAGGCCATGCCTTCCCCAGCATAGTAGAGGTACCATGTGGCTTCGCTATATTTTGGCAATCACATATAATCTATATCATGTATCATTTTGATTCACATTACTCCTCCATGCAAATGCAAGTAAGTGTGAGGCCATCAAGAATTAAGTGGTGCAAGGGGTCAGCCTGACTTTAAGGCAACGCTATCTCTCCACTTGCTGATAATCAGCAAAATGGGAAAAGCATGGAAAGTAATGGTAAAATTGCTCTTTTTCTCTGTGAATATGCCAAAGTATAAGACGTGGTTGACAACCCTCTATGGAGATAGATACATGCTTTAACTCTCCAGAAGTCAACATTTTAGGAGATTTTATGTGCAGGAAATATAGAAAAATAACTTTAATGCCTCAAAGACAATGGTCAGCTCTTACCAAGCCATAAGTGTTCCATAAACACACTTCATATTCTCATTTACATACTTGAGGGGGGGGAATATTAGATAGGAAAAGAAATGGCCACTTCTATTTAAAAAATCACCATTTAGCTGGAATGGTTTTTTTTTCTAGCTCTCTGTTATCAAGAAACATTTCTTTTTGGCAATAGGTAAAACGAAAAGATTATGTCCTGGCTATTTGTTATTGTTCTTTTTAATACATATGTGCCAATATTTTTACAGGGGTGGGGCACAACAATGCTGTATAATTCTCACTAGAGAAGCTTACAAAAACTATCTTCTCAGGAATCTCATTTGGTTTAATTTCTTCTCACCCTTTTTTGATTTAGATATGACTTTTTTTTAAACACCAGAGGTCTCTGTTATCTAATGAATTTACTGTTCTTTAGGCTTACTAATCCTTTTAAAATTTTATATTATTTTTATATTACTATATATTACTAGATTGGTTTTCTGAATATTGTTCAAATTCCAAATTTTGAAGTCTTGACAGTTTTGCATACAAAGTTAGTGCATAAGCAATACTAACAAATTGCATCAAATTACAAAAGCAGATTCAGTATGGAAACCTTCCCATAAGAGATTTTTTTTAAAAAAAGGAAGATCCGAAATTGTCATATTCTCATTTCAGAATGAGAAAGCTTGTCTGATGGAATACTAATTTTAAGTAAAACGATTAAGCACATTTCAGAGGGAAACGCATATTTGCTATATCACAATTTAAATAGCAACCCAATCACCTTCTCGTTCTTCAGTGGGACTTGAGTGGCGGCTTAATGACCTAAATTGCAGCTCAGCAGCAATTGAAGCTAGTCGATCATTTTCAGGAACACTGGAACCTCTGTTTAGGGAGAACATACACAATTGTTTTATCAGTTAGCACTTTTATTTTTCCCCTTTCTAAAGCAGCAAGGTACTAGAAGCTTAAATAAGGTAGACATAGCCACGACAAATTAGGAAGCCAAACCAAGCCAAATATTTATAATCTATCTATTCCAGTCTTGGTTAAAGAAAATGGAATCCTTAAATAATATCTCACTTTATTCCTTGTTTTGTTTGTTTGTTTGTTTTTAAAGAAGGTACTACTATTTGGGTTAAACACAAAGGATCCACTGCATGCAAATGTAACAGTAGGTTGCATTTACATGTGACAAACATATCAATAATCTTGCTGGGTGAAGCTGACCCAAGTCCTTTTGATCAGCCAACCTTTAGTTTTTTTAAAATGGTGCTATATCCCACATCAGAGGCAGACACATGAACCGTAATTAGAGGAAAGGTGAAATAAAGCACATGTTATCATTTGTGTGGTGGATACATACTGAATGAAAGAGAAAGAGAAATACTGTAGGATACCATACTGTTACATCTTTGATGATCTACTTTTAAAAATCTGGAGAAACAAATGAGAGCCAACATCACCAGTGCTCCAGACATAACAATTTTGCCTTTGTTGTGCTTTCTGTTTATCTGAAGTGAGGAGAACTTTAAAGAACAAATCATTATGGCAAGAACTGTGCACTACACATCAGTCCAAACCCTTATCTTAGTTTGGATTTTTTACTAGATTGATGAGATTTTTTTTTTTTAAAGAAAAAGAATTACACTATACTGTTTAGGAGTAACCTTTACAAATTAATGTTCAGCTAATGCATTCTTTTCAATATAAATTCAGTCACAACTAGCAACTATAAAGCTGCATAAGAACTAGAAAGAATGAAATGCATGCATTAATGATACTAAAATAAAACACAAAAAAATTTAAAAACACGCATGTCCAAAAATGTATTTCCGAAAAATATTATTAGTTGAATATATTGCATGCAGTCCACTTCACTGACTGGAATACTAATGAGAAAGTTACAAGGAAAACACAATGGAACCAAAAGGAACTACTGGGATCTAAGTGCAAGCAATTCTGTATGGTGACATAAATAGGAATGAGTCTGCTACATTGTGGAGTGGAGCTACCTGATATCATTTGCACTGCTGACAGGTTTTGGCTGGGCTGAGTCACCACCGATTGGAGGGGGGCGACTAAGAGCAGGGCTGCAATGGTTCCGTACATCACATGGGACATTCCTTGTGCTGTAGTGAGAAGAAAAGCTTGAGAAAAAGGGATTCGTGTCCATTTTTAAATGGAGACTTAAAACAGGCCGACTTAAAACAGCAATCAAAAAAAAATGTTGTGAAAAATATATTTAAAAAAAAAAAAAGGAGTACATTTTGAGCCCTGCACAGATTTATTAGCAGAGTAAGACTTTGGACTACTTTCTAAAACAATGCACCCAACTGAGAACCTGGATGGTTTCCTGCATGCAAGAAAAGATCAATTTATAAATGTGAAATACTGAAAAGAAAGGGAAAATAAGTAAGTACATATAGCATGAGTGCTTTACAAGGGAATTTGAGGAGGGTGGTAATAAAAAAATTATTTTTAGGTGTGAAGTAACACTGTCCAAAGACGCTAGTGTGGTAGATCTCTAATTTCTAAGAAGGACATATGTCATTGTATTCAGCTGACTTTCACAGTCTTCACGTGGGATGAGCAAAAGGCAGCCATCAAGATGAAGTATGTTAGGAGCTGGAGCTTTAAAACATCTGGAAAACCACATTCTGCCCATCTTGAACAGAAGCAGCCATGTCACAGATAACATGCATGTACACATACTCTTATCAAAAACCAGGAGGGAGGGGAGGGGGAGGGAGGGAGGGAGGGGCAGAGAGAGAGAGAAGACAGACAGACAGACAGACAGACAGACAGACATCAGAAGTATGCCAGTTCTCAGAGCATGCTGACAATTAAGAAAGCTGGCTTTTATTAATAGCATTATATTAATGCTAGTATATGACTAGTTAATGTAGCACACTATACTGTTCTTATTAATACATTTAAGAAGAGTATGCCTATTTGAAGAAAAGTTATGCTGCTGTCTACAGTCTTACAGTCTTTCAAGGAGCAGGAAAACAGGGAGCACAACCTGAGAGACAGCAACACACTCCCCCCCCCCAGTGCTGCCAGAAACACCCCACAAATGGTAGCGTAGCATTGCAGTAGTCAGGGGAATGGACAGAAAAGAAGAGCTGCATCACTCTTTCTACCTTTTATAACATGAAGAAGTAAGACAGGAGCCCTTGCTCCAGCAAGATAATAGCAGATTGGAGATTCACAAATCATAAAACAAAAAGCATTAACAATAAAAATAATAAAATACTATTAGAATAAAATTTCATAAAATGGTTCACACACAGGCAGGGAGAAAGTGATGTTGCTCATCATTACATAAAATCACAAGCATTATCCAGTTAGAGTCAGCCACATTTCATTCAGCACTCAAGACAACAAGATGTTACTAGGGTGCACATAGCTGTAACACTGTGGGGTTTGAATGTTGGAAAAAACTGATCTATAGTGAAAGATAGATGGAAAGGTTCAGATGATAGTTGCTTGAACAGCCTAAGAAATTTCAGTTCCCTCTCCAAGCCAGAGAAGCACAGCCTACAGCCTGGGAAACCTTTAACCGCAGCCACATGGATCCTTCGACACATCCTTCCATTGAACTACCCTGTTGCCGTGTCTTGTTTTTCCTGCTCCTGCTGCTGTCAGCAAGGAAACACCAGTCTTTAAGAGTATTGCTAGGATGTGCATATGTGCATGTGTGTGTACATACATGCTAATATTTATACACGTGCATGCATCTGGTTCCTATGTAGCCCTATAGGTCCAAAAATGTTGTGCTCCCCTGATCCAGACCATAAACAATAAAGCTCTTAATACCTGAATCCTTCAGGTGTTGGGATGATGAGGTGAGGATTTGGGGGATCACTATGGCATCGAGGTACTTTCACAGGGCGGGGACTATTCCGATGAATAGCTACAAAAAAGAGGCAGATGGAGATCTTTCAGACACCTTAAAAGAACACCCAATGCATGCACATCATATTAACATAAGCACATTGTTACTGAAATCAAATTCATGCAATAACTTGATGTGAAAAGAGTTGAAATCCACCCGGTTAGATTTCTGCAAAGGGTATATATAACAGTTCACTCTGCATTCAAATTGCTTATTAAGCCATGATAAGTAAAGCTTAAGAAGTGGATCAAGCCTAATACGAATAGGCTAGTGGTCTGGAGGCATAGTGAACAATGAAAAGTAAGTAAGTGATTTCTACTTTCCAAGGGCATTTGGCGAGCCAATGCAGTATAGTAGTTTGAAAGTTGGATTACAGACCTGGAGACCAGGGTTCAATTTCCTGGTCAGCCATGGAAAGCCACTACATGACCTTATGCATGTGACACACTCTCAGCCCCAGAAAAATCCCATGATAGGCTTGCCTTAGGATTGAAATGACTTGAAGGCACAAAACAAGGTCTTTTGGCATTAAAAAAATAATTTAAAAGAGGCAGAAACAGAAGTTGTTTTAAACTGCAACAAGGCAGCTTGAACATATGAGAGGTGGTGTGTACATTAAAATATTTCATCCCTATAAGGCATACAGATTCATAATGAATCTAGACTTATTTGAACTGAAATAACTCACTCTTCCAGTCCATCTTTGATGATCAAGTACAACACAGAAATAAGCTGCCATCTTTTCCTCTCCCAGAGCAGTCAGTATTTCTTCAACACACTAGACAAAATTCTTTTAGGAGCCATTCTAGCTCAGCCACAGGCAGTGAGAGAGAACATCCATTAATGTCATTAGAACAGTTCTCATTATTTTAATGTTTTCATTGGATTGCTGCATGACAGAGTAATATTGTCAATTCTCAACATAAGCAACTCTTTTGCTCACATATTTTCCTGCAAGTATTGTGGAGCACATGTTGCACAACTCCATGAAACTCCAACTTTGATTGTAGGACTCTTGAATTTATGCACGCCTGGACATGTTGTGACCAGGCCAGTCCAATGAACCCTACCACCTATGTATAATGGCTCACCACTGACATCAATCCTGATTTTGCTCTTTGCCAGCAACTACATGAAAGTGAGAGGGGCGGGGAAGTTGCCATGCCCTTGGAATATATGGCTAATGTTTTGTACTTTGCTTGGTAGGTCATAAGGTAAAGAATCTCTAAGAGAAAGCCTGGTGACAACATTTATACCATTACTGGAGGTGTTCGATTCAATATCTGCTACTAGAAAGGGATAATAAAATTAAAGATATAATACTGGGATGACTATGCGATTTTTCATATATTTTCATATATGAAAATATTTTTTCATTTGGTAAGAGGGTTTCTGGAAGGGGGAGAATATGGATTTGGTCATAGTCATTTATGTCTTGGTCAGATCTAGGGTGGATTACTGAATCGTTTTTTGTACAGGTGCCTTGGATGAATGCTCAGAAACTTCAACTGGAAAACTGCAGCTGGCTGGACAGATACCTGGAACATGTGACTATTGTTCTACCATCTTTACTAATTTCCAGTTCACTTTGTGCACTCATTCAAAAGTACCAGTTAGTACTTTCAGAAGTCCTCAATGGCTTAATTCCGAGATACCTAAACTACCACCCTGTATTATATGGATCTCCTTGCTCCATGGGCTCATCTGTAGAGGCCCCACTGCATATCCTATTCATTTCCAAGTTGCCAGGAATGTGCACCCAGCCCTTTTAGTTGCTGTGCTCAGGCTTAGGAATGTGATGCCCAAGGAAGACTGCCTGACTACCAAACAAAAACTGCAAATCTCTTGAGTTCCATCAGACTATAGACCTATTTGATACTTGAGTCCTCTCTTTGCCATTCAGTCTGTTTCCTCACTTAGGTGTCAGAATTTATTTTCTCATGCACCTTGTGCTTTTGCAGGTTTTTTAACACTTCATATGTTTTGTTGGTTTGTTGCTCATGGTTTTGTTGCTGTCATACTGTAGCTGTCTTGAGGGCCTCATAATGAGACAGATGGCAAAATATAAAGGTTAAAAGAAATAGTTTAATTTTGAATTTCAAATGGTTTACTCATAACTAAAATTTTTATTGTTCTATAATCTATGGTTGTAAAGTTCCAGAAGAGATTGTAGCTGCTGCCTTACCAAGGTACAAACCTGTAACTGGACTGTGAGGCTTTCCAATGACATGGCCAATACATTCATTCATCAGTGCTTGTAAACTCTGGAAAGCAAGGAACAAGCACCATTGGAATACTAAATAACCACACCTTTAAGTGTTACCTGCTACATTTTTTTCTCTAATTGACTGAATGTTTAGCTTAGGCACACAAAATTAGTGAAGGAGGATGAATGTGGTGAACCATCAAAGTACAGCCCTTCTTTCCCAGGCAACATTGGCAATTTGTATCAAATGTTTCTAATTTGAAATGTAAGAGTGGCTGACATACCAAGAAATCATCTTCTGGCAGAGCTGAAATAAAGGCTGGCTCAATGGCTTGAAGAAAATCAAAACCCTGTGTTGCCCACCTGTAGAGAAGATAAACGTTATTCTTTAACCAAAAGTTATCCTTTAATACTTATATAAGTCACTCTGTTTACTGAGAGAAGCAATCGTTGTTGCTGTGTTACACAAACACTTGCCGTTCTAAACTTGCAAGTGTAAAACAAAACCTACTCAAGATTCTGTTCTCTGAAGAACAGAGAACTCTCATTTTCAGGAATATTCGTAAGATTATGCAATCTTAACACTCTTAATTAGAGGGGTTTCTTAAAAATCAGATGATCTGAACAGTCACTGTCCTTCAGTCTAACTATCTCATAAGTTTGTTTTTTTCTGTGCATAAAACAAAAACAGACTGAAACATACAGTTGAAATTAATAATATAAATGATTTGAGATGTACTGCTGGATTCGGATAAGGAAAATTTGGGCTCAAATCATTACTTAAGCATGAAGCTAACTAGTTGGCTTTGGTAAAATCAATAAAAGCCCATTTATTATACATGTATATACCAAGGAGATTCACTACTTTAAGTGCACATGCACTGAAAATGCACAATATGGCAAGATGCTTATACACAGTTATCACTTTCCTCAACTCAGTACACAAATGGTTATATAACAAAACATTCCATTTTATATTCACTTCTGGTTACTCAAACACCATATCTGAAGTGGACATCCAGCCAAGATCAAATGAGCCCAAATGTTTAGAAAAAATGCTACAAATTATTATGAGTATTTATTAATTAGCATTTTTAGAAAAAATCTGCATATATCTTATACCCATAAGTCATTCAGTTTATCACAGCAAATATCGTTTCAAGTAGGTGTACAGCCAGGTAATACAGGGATCTCATCCTATTTGAGAAAACAGAATCTATAGTTTTGCATCTCAGACATTTTCTCCTCTTTCTTTCAATAACTTAAGTTTCCTCCAGACATTTAATATGCTCATCATGCATGGTCTTCCCAAAGTCTCCATTACCAGCCACAAGAATTCTCTTTCCAAATTAATGACAACAGGAAAACTCACATAGATTGGAACATCTTTCTGGTTAGGAGAGCCAAAACCTTCACCCTCAACTTACATTGCCATGGACTGTTAGTGGTCAGTCAGTGACCAGAGTATTTCAGGACACTGACAGCAGCTTGCAATTCAGGCAATTAGTACAGGATGATATTTTATGCTGTGCTGATTACTGAATATAGTTGGCTTTCCTCACACTAACTGTGTAACAATTCTTTGTTTCCTTTTTGTGTTGATTCTGACTAGTAATCTGAGTAACATGGACCTTTGTTAACCTCAAGCATATTATTTTTGTGTATGATTTGTGACTTTAGTATTAATAACACTTTCCCAAAGTGATCTAGCTAGTAACAGTGCTCCATTTGAAATGCATAAAGTATCATGGACAATAGGAAGCAAAAATATGTCTCTTTAATCATTACCTGGGTCTGGTGCCTCGACCACTCTCACACTTTGTAAGGACATAATTCATCCATTTCCTTGCAAAACTGATGTACTGGTCTCCAATTTTCTGTCTGAAGTCTCCAGACATTAGGCGAATGACTTCTTTATGGTACTAAAACACATTACGATTACTCTTCAAGGCTCTGGAGTAAATACTGCTATTTGCAATTGTTAGAAAAGCTGCAATCTGCAACACCATTTTTATGTTTAAAAAATGTGATGTTCTAATTTTAAAATCTCAAACAATCTAAGTAAAAGCAGTAATAAGCACAATGTACTGTATTTGCTGGCGTATAAGACGCACCCATGTATAAGATGCACTCCATTTTCCAACAGTATTTTTTGGGGGGAAAGTGAGTCTTACATGCCAGCAAATATAGTAGTTACAGCGAGTCACCAGTGACAGAACAATATAATATATCCACGTAACAACTTGCAAACCAAACTTGTTGATATGTGCAGCAAAATAAAACTGTGAGGTCAGATAAAATGAAACCACAAAATTGCTCCCAACTAGGCAAGGCAATGCTTTAGCTTTTCCAGAAGTGTCTGAAGTGAAAAGCAATGATCCAATCCACAGGAAACAAAGAAAAAATAACCTTGCCTAAAGACACGTTTCTTTTTTTCCTCCTGAAATGACAGGAGAGTTCTTCAGCAACCTTCTACTATCAAAAATGAGGCCAAAAATACACAACTCTTGAACTTACCTCAAAACCAAAGTTGTAACATTGAATCATGGCTTCCCGATAATATTGCTGCAAGTTGGCAGACTCTGACTCATCAACTTCCGCATCAAATTCAGATGTGAACATGCGGTCCACCCTGTCAAGTGCACTGCTTATCTTATTGCACAGCTGCAAAGCATCAGTCTGGAAAGTGAGGAGGGAAAAAAATCTCAGCTGGAATGCTAATTGTGCATAATTCCACAGGAGCATTATGATAAGCCAAAATCATTGCTTCTTGACATATGAACAAATTACCAAGCCTTGGGATAATTTATGTTGCAATCCCAGGTAAAATATCTTTTTGCCTGGGGGTAAGTCTCACTTAACTCAGTAGTACTTATTTCTGAGTAGATATATATAGGATTGCACCATTAATCCTGGATCATGGCATTAGCTACAAAGAAAAGCCTACGTGCATCCACTTCATCAGATGCATAATAGGGCATCTCCTAGCACACATGCCAGGACATCCCCCACCCACAAACTATAAATATGAATGTTTAACCCATGTATAAGATATTTTCAGTTCTTCACTAAATCAGTTCCTAAGAATTTGTTGGAAGTCCTGAAAATCTGCAATGCTGGCCAAACAATGACGAAACTTATAATTGCAGATGTTATAGTGCTATGAAAATAAGCAGGACTGCAGGAAGAAGGGAGGGAGCAACTAACAGGCAGAGGAAGGAATGCTGGGGGGACAGGTACAAGGCAAAGAGAGGTGAGAGATGAAAAACAGGCCAGGAAAGCAAGAGAGACTAAATAATTGACTTTCCCCCCCTTTTTTTGGAGTTGGGGAAGGAAGACAGAAAAAGGAATGAAGACAGAAAGCAAAGATCAACAGAGGTCTTGGAGTGAGGCAGGAACTAAAATTGAACATGTGCTGATGGTTGCTCCCTGCAGTGGACTCCCTCAATAGAACTTCCACTTCTGCCAGACTGGAGAAGACATGGGAGCCAATCAAGTCTTCAGGATGCTCCATCCCTCCCACTGGAAAAAAGCAATCTTACCACTGTGCCTTATTCTTTATAGTAGACCATTCTGATACGGGGCTTCATCCTTCATATCAACTGGGTCAATTATACCTCATCTGTCAAAGTTTAAGCATATGCCCTAAGGTGTACAAATAACCCAGGCAACATTTTGCAAATACACTTAACCATCTTTTTTTTCCTGACTATCCTGTAAAAAGTAGCTCTTACCAGCTGGTGGTAAGTTTATAAAAAGCGACTCAGAATGACCAACAATGCAGAACAAGATAACTCAGGAAGATACATACCTTCAACTGCTGAAGAGCTTTAGCAATGACTGGCTGGCTAGATGTTTGCTCCTGATGCAATGAGACCAACCCTTCAAGAACCTGCTGGAAAGCTTTTCTCTGGTTCACAAGATGAACAGGCTGCATGACTACAAGGAGTAGGTTATCAACCTAGGAACACAAGGTTAACTTACTGTTATTGAAAACTGGCCCTGAATGCTATATCCATCAAGTCAGTAACACCTATTTTGAATATTAAAGTACTCCCTTCATTCTGAAATATTTTAATAATATTTCATCAAATAAATCATTTTATAGGAAATGTCCACAGTTACACTTTTGGATTTTCTAAGGATTTTCTTTAAAATCCAGCATGATCACTTAATTCCATGCCTAGATTTCTATACACAATTTGCCACACCACACTGAGGCTGCTAGTTATGGAGTAAGAATCAATGTATCAAGCAGCTCCAAAGCCCCTTTTCATCTTCCTATAGATCAACAAGTCCATTAACCTATTAATAGCTTGACAGTGCTACATCTGTCCTCAGAAGGAGAGAAGATGAGGCAGGCAGAGCTCCATCGTGCCTTAGCCCCGCAGCAGATGAAAAAGCCCTCCCTTCAACCCAATTGCCACTGCTGTTGCTTTACTAGCTTGTCCTCCTCACCCCACTCCTCTCTGTCTCCTGTCATGCCAGCAGCACCAGCTCATCAAGTCCTTTCCCAACTTGCCACCACTATGCTTGAGCCAGAATTTAAAGCCCTCCTCTGCTCATTAACCTCCTCTCCCACTCTTCATCTCAGTCCTCCTCTCCATCACCTGAGGGATTGAGAGGAAGGGGAGTGAGGCAAAGAGGCCAATGAGCTTGAAGGGGTTTAAAATTTGGCTGAGGCAAAAAGAGAGTAAGGGAAGCTCAGGAGGAAGAGGAGTGGGGCGAAGGGGGCTTCAAATCTGGCTGAAGTGAAAGTTGATTATAGGAGGCTTGGGAAGAAGAGGAGTGGGATGAAGGAATCAATGGACTAGGAGGGGTTTAAAAGGTGAAAGGTGATTAAAGGAGTGTTGGGAGGAAAATGAATGAGGCAGAATGGATGGGCTCGAGGGGGCTTCAAATCTGGCTGAGACAAAAGGAGATTGAGAGGAGGGTTAGGAGGAAGAGGAATGTGGTGAAGAGGTCCATGGGCTGGGAAGGGATTTAAATCTGGCTGAGGTTTGGTGGTGGTAAGGTGGGAATGGGTGGCACTTTTGGCAGGAGACAGGAATGGAGGAGGGGAACAGAAAGAGTGTGGTGAGGAGCTGGATCTGCTGGGAGAGGCTTGAAAACCTGCCTGAGGTATCACAGTGACAAAATGGAAATGGAGTGGGTGGAAAAGAGTCTGTAGTATTCATCTTAGTGGTGGGGGTTTATTATATTCACGATTTCTCTGCTTTCGTGAGGCTCCTGTGCCCCTAACTCCTGTGAATGTGGAGAGCCCACTGCTCTGTTGGCTACCTGTTTTGTTTCAGGCACAATTCAAAGTGCTGGTCATGACCTATAAAACTCTATATGGCTTAGGTCCAGACGATTAGAAAGACCATATCTTCCGATACAAACTTGCCAGAGTTTTACAATCTTCAAGGGAAGGCCTTCTCTAGATCCCACTACTGTCTCTGGTGAGGACATGGGAGACAGCCTTCTCAGAGGCTGCTCCCACCCCCTGGAACTCCCTTCCATGGAAGGAGAGGCTGGCCCTCTCCTTGTTTATCTTTTGCTGACAGGCAAAAGTGTTCCTATTTAAGCAGGTGAGCTTTTTATTTTAAGCTTTTGTATGTTTTAATAATGATTTTATACTGATTTTATATGATTAATTTTAATTGTTTCAAACTATGTTGTATATGTTTTTAACTTTTCTAGAAGCCATCTTGGGTTCCGCTCTGGGAGAAAGGTGCCAAAAATACAACCAACCAACCAACCAACCAATTAATATATTACAGAAAATATTTACCTGCATGCTTCTCAGTGTGTCAATAGTTTCCACTTGAGGGACTATTTTAATAGGCTGTCCTTCCCAAGTGCTCCAGCTGTCATCATCTTCATGATCTTTCTCACTGTACTTTGTCATAAGTAAAAATGGTTCCGCTGCAACTTCATCAGAATCTTTTGAACAGTCTTTTCCTGCAGCTGTATTAAGCAACTGCAAAATAATAGACTTTTCCCCCACGAAGCTGTCTGGCACAAAGATCTGTAAATTTTCAAGTCCAGGGATTTGTACCTGAAGAACAAACCAATATGATTCCAGTTACTAACGCTCAAGGTGCACCAAATTTTCAGAGAGAGGGGGATAAGGGAATCTTCAAAGGATGCTGCATAATATCGGGGGGGGGAATACTTATATCCATTTTTTCTGCCTTATTTGGAGATCTTAACCAATCAAGGAACACATAATGAACAACATCACATAGTGCTGAAGTGAGGGCCAACAAAAGAATATTACTCTCACCTACATGAGCGCAAAAAAAAAGTATTCTCACATTGTGGAGGCAATCTGGCAACACTTCCCATCTTACCATCCCCGCACAGGAAGATAGAAACACCTTCGAATTGTCTCAAAAACAAGGGGACATATGTCCTGCCTTGATAAGCAATAAAAAAGCAGCAATGCAGCACCCTGCCAGTGTGTGAATGTATTCACTTCCCTTTTTTTTCATTACAGTGGGTGAATATCAGTGCATATAAAGCTTGAAATGTTCTCTCTGACATGCCAAGTGCTTTGACATGTACAGGATATTTTTCTTGGAATGAGCATTCCATCATATGTTCATTCAGCTGTAATCTGCAGTAATATGGCCAAAGCATATTATATGGCTAAAATCCTATGAACACCTATTTTGGAGTAAGCCCCAGGGAACCCTACTTTTAAGTCAACATGATGGTTACTTTGAAAACCATTAAAGCCTCTAAAATGATCTTACCTTCATGTACTGCTGTGCTTTCAGGGCACTGAGGAACTCTCTCACAGAGGCAGAGAATGTGAACTCTGCTGCTATTTCAAGATCCTAGGAATAAGGAAATTACACTTGTTACCAAACTGAATTGTCAAGTATGTCAATGCTATTGAAGGCGATTGTTATTTAAAAATGCTCCATCCTGCATGCTTTTTACCTTTCTTAACCTCTTGGCAAAGCCAAGAGCTTTGGATGCTCTCTCTAGCTTCATGAAACAGCTCTTTCAGGGCTCGACTGGTCTCTATAACAGATCTCCTATAACAATGGAACAGAATTCAGTCATTCTGACATATGTTCATTCATGTGCTCAAAGAAGAGATTCCTTTCAAAAAGAAAAAAAGTAGAAGACAAATTCTTACAAATGACTACCTAAAAATGAACTGAGGACTCAAGATGACATGTTTCAATTTTAGTGGTTGAGGTTAAATGCAAAATATAATTTTTTTAAAAAAAAGTACACAAAAACTGTCTGCACATCCTTAGCTACTATTAAGTTTAGAATACATAAACAGGAATTTCTGGCTGTACATTTTTTAAAAATTATGGCCAATACCTTGCTTAGTAGTTAGAAGATCTTAAGCTGTACAATCCCATAACTTTTGGGATTCACATTTACATTTATTAACCCAGTGTGACCCAAAAAACCTAACTTTTCAGCCAGGCAGGATCCCCAACTGAAGAGTTTCTGAGGTTCTCCAAGATGGGATGCTGGGAAATGACGTCTACAGTGCACTTCCAGTCATGGGGCATACTGAATTAATTGTGGAAGGACATCAAGGGCTCTACTCAGCTGCCTCCTCTCAATGTAACCCATGAGCAGGAGAATGATGCAGATATCAAATCCCAGCATCCTGATTTGCAGCACATCAGAAACCCTTCAGCTGTGATGCTGTCTGGCTGAAAAGGTAGGTTTTGAGGGGATGGCACCATCAGACATAGCTACAATAGCAGAGCTCCTGTCAGCTGTACAGGAACTGAAAGAGTATAAAAAGATGAGAAAGTGTGACAGCCCAGGAGTACCTGATTTCATCTGAAGCAGCACTGTCATCAGCATTAGCCCAAAACTCAGCACAGCTCACTCGTAAGCCAGCATCCAGAAAGATTCCTGTTGATTTTAGCAGCACACCTGCAATGTCACTGAAACAAAATTAAACTGTTATTCCTGTAAACACTGCAGACAACGCTTACGAAACAAAAGTTCCAAAGCACTCAAGATGACAGGGACACTGATATTAAAGCATTCAGTTATAAGCAAAGTAGAAAGTTGTTCAGGCAATGAAAAAAGCTATTCGAATTTTTTTAAAAACTTTTTTAAAAAAAGAGGAACAGAAAGAAATCAAGGAAAAAAGAGTATACTTGAAGAACAAAAGGACTTTTTTAAAAAGAATTTTAAAAAATTAGAGAAAGCATTTCTCAAGATCACAATTTTCTCAGGAATAACATTTTTTACATCATTTCTTTTTTCCCTACCAGGAAAAAAAAATCACTGATTTATCTCTTTATTTAAATTGGTTTCCCCATAAAGCTCAAATCAAAGACATATGATGCAAAAGTGTTTGATTATTGGTAATACTAAGGAAATTGCTACCATGCACATTAACAGAAAAAAGCCCATTATTTTTGTATAATTACTTGAAACATGCCAGCATAAAATTATAAGCAACAGTCTTATAAAATGCACTGAGCATATGTGTAATAACGTGAAACCATGGGCACAAAAATATCTCTCATATCTGGACACACAAGCCAGGAATCAAATATTCCACACATTCGCACTATACCAGGAATTTCCTCTTTCATTACTGAACAAAAATAAAATTAGAAAAGCATAGGGACTGCATGATTTCATGATTTTTTTTCACAATTTTTCAATTTTCCTGAAAATTTCTGGGTTTTTTCCAGTTAAAAAAAGAGGGGATTTCTTTTTTTAAAACAAAAAGGTGGCTTCAAAATTTCCAGAAATTTTACATCTCTAAAATATCAGAAACTATAATTTTATATTTAAAATACTGGAACTTTATAGAAACAAATATTTTTGAAATATTAAATCTATCACATTTCCTATTAACATCATTTAATTTTGAGTTAAACGGACATGAGAATCAGAATAACAGGGAGTTCTACCAGAACAGTTTTCCAGCTTGAGCTTCACCTCCTCGTATATAAGGGGTAATTTCTTTGGTGAAATTCCATTCTTCTTCCAAGAGATTTTTTAAACTATGAGATGCTTGAGGTAACTGCTGTAGCATTTGGATCCAGCTTCGCATATAATCAAAATAAACCTTGAAATAAAGGAAAAGCAATTCAGACAATAGCTTCATAGTGTGCTCATAAACTCACAACAGCATTACAATAAAAACAGAGCCTACACATAATACACTGATGACTTTATAAAATGGAACATGGCTTACATTCTTCCTTATCCTCTACCCAAGCAGAACCTTTGTATCAGTTTTGCAGGCACAATCGTTTCGGTGGCACAGAACTGCAGCTATGTAGTGGGGGCAGTTTTTGCTCATAAAAGCAAGGTCCATTAATTTATAGGATTGTCTGTATCCGATCTGTAGCCATGACACAATCAGCAGCTTCAAAATCTGCTGATTGTGAATCATACAGAAAGATACCTTACAATATCAATAGAATTTAATTCTCTATCCGTATAGTGTATGACTGTAAAAGTAAAGGTGCCCCAATCCTTATCACATATAGTGATGTTCATTTACTTCAAGAGGTTGTCTACAGCCTGTCCTTAATAATGTATATTTAGAAGTCGCTCTGAATTCAGTAGATTTCTGTCCTTAGTAATTATGCCTGTGGAGCTGAGATGGCTTTCCACAGTCCTGTAACCAAAATAATACAGATCCTATGAATAAATCAGAGTCAGCTGCAAGAACCATGCTGACTAAAGTAATCCAGCCTTTAAAATACAAACTTTTCATTTCTAAGCTCGTAACAGAAACTCGCCATTCACCTACAAAAGTTAGAAATTATTTAGAAATGGCAACTGAGAAACTTGCCATTCAATGTTGGGAGTGTATTCCTACTTGCAATAGAACTTTCCCTTGTTCAGAGCTCCAGTAAGCCTAGGAGCCTTTTCCTGAGCATCCTGAAACCCAAATCTATAACTAGTCCCCCACATCATCTCACCTTCATTTTCTCCATATTTCCCAAATAACACTATCAACATTACACAGGCCCTGCAATTACAGGCCCTTGTTGGACCCATTTTTAAAAACTACCAGTCATTCTTAAGTTATCATTATCATCATGATATATACATACATACATACATACATACATACATAATATATATATATATATATATTGCCTTACATCTTCAAAGTGCCATTCAGACAGACTTTGCCTGCAGATTTTACTATGTAACCGACATGACACAAAAGAGGGTAGAAGAGAAAAGCAAGCACTGAAGCATTTGCAGTTTCATTAGGTGATGGTTAGGGCCAAGTTTATCTCCTCCTTGCTTCATTGTTCCCTTTGGGAGACAGAGGGATGCGGTCTCCAACTGGTCTTTGGCCTCCGGATAAGTGGCAGAGACCAGAGTGTGTCTCCTTTCAGTTCTGCAGTCTCAGGGTTACCAGAAGTTGGCTCAGAGTATTCTTTCCAGCAAAAGGAGAGAAAGAGGAGCATTCTTCTTCTGTAGTTTATGGATGGAACCAAGTTTACATACACCTTGTGATTACATTCTCCCAGGAAGGAAGGTGTGCAGCCTCCTATGACCTTTGGCACCCTACTGGTGGCAGAGGTTACACCATGCTGCTCTTCAACCCTACAGCCCCAGGATAAATTACAAGCTTATGTAGTATTACATCCCCAAGAATATATTTCAAACATATAGGAAGCACCACCTTATTTTGGGATGGAATCCATGGACATATCTGTCTGAATCATTATGCAAAGAGATCCTGTAGCATCTTTGAGACTAATTGAGAGAAAGAAGTTGGTAGTCCGAACTTTCATAGTCTTAAGTCTACTTCATCAGATTCATGGAGTGAATGGATGGTCTTTTTTTGCAAAATGACAGAGGCTCCAGCTTACACAGGTTTGGTAGAAATAACTTTCTAGATTCTGCAGAATGCAGCATAATCCACTCTGCAATCTTAACACAGGATGCTCAATAATAGGGCACACTGGTTTTTATAAAAAAGGCATAACTCTTCAGGCAAGAGAAGCTTGTCACTAAAGAAAATAAACTAAAAACCATCAGAGAATTCAAAGTCAGATGGATAAGGATATAGGCTTCAGCCATGAGAAGTTATAACAAACTGCTACTTACCATTAACATCTTATGCAGATCTTCCTCAAAAGAGTCAATGTTGCAGTTGTTCTTCTGTAAATCATCTAACACCTCACGTAACATAAACTGGTAATATTGCTTCATCAGCAGGCCACCCTTCAAGACCTCTTTACACTCCCGCACTAACTGCAAGGAAACAGTCCATAAATAGCAATCAATCTGCTGTTTTCAAATTTAGAATTGTAACAATTCCCCTGATAATCTAATCGTTTATCTTTGACATTAGCACCTGCTTATTCGTGGTATATAAGAAGATCAAGCAAAACAAAATCTACAATTGCAGAACAGCCAGTTACTCACACTGCATTTATATAATCTAGTCTGCCAAATATTTTTCAACCCCTTTCTCATTCATCTTCAAAATGACAAATGGTTACTTTAACAAATGCCACAGAAGTGACATACACAAACTTCCTCAGCTCAGATCTCATTATCTACCTCAAAATATTTGCCAATGATAATTTAGTACAACTTTTTAAAAGAACCCCAAATTTGCCCTGACATTTTCAAATTCCTCTGCCAAAAATGTAAGGAAAGAAGACTTTTTTCGGTTGGTTGGTTGTGTGGGTTGTGTGAGAAGAAAACTACTTTGTAATTCAGCTTGCTGGCCAAACACTTCTTAGAAACGATTTATATCTGAAGGGACAGATATAGAACATCACAGATTTAACTGAAGCAAAAAATGACCAGCAGTTTATTTATAATTCAGATTGTAGGCTTTTTGTACATGAAGCCTTTGGATACAGCATTACATAATAACTCAAACTCCTGAAATAGCTTGGAATGTTATCTTCATTAAATTTAAATAAAACAGATACTTCTGCTAACTCTCCTTTATTCAACAGGCAAACAATCAGAGATATGACCTGTTCTGTCTTCTATAGAATATTTAATAACAGTTTCTTACCAGAAACAGAAATGAAAACATAGTTTTTCTACTAAATGGCGCATAATAGAAGGCAATTCAGGAGTGGCATCTGACATCACTGTAACTTTTGATAAGAGAAGGGACTTTATATGCAATGTGTTAGACTTAACTGCAAATAATGTCTTCCTTCATTCCCTTTTCAGTATCATTCCCTACATCCAGATAATATTATCAACAATCAAACTGTGCATTCTTCTCTGGAATCTACAAAGGAACAAGGGAATCAATAAAACACATTAAGGCAAACCTGTTTAATACTCAAGAGAGATGGCTCCCCAGCAGGCCGTTGTTCCAACCTTAATTTGAGACACTCATGGATAACATTGAGGAGGACTCGGCAAAGAACTAGAAATGCAGGCTCAAAAGATGGTAGATCCATAGCTCTCAGCTCTTCCCATGAAACAGTACTGCATTTTTGATCTGAAGAAGGCGGAGAATTTGACAACTGCACGTAATCTGAACATAAAATAGGATCTGGGTACTCTGAAAACTTAACAAAAAAAAGACAGTTTATAATAACTTGAATGTCTCTTTTTCCCCTCCAAGTTAGCAACTTTTCAGGAGTAAATCTACCCCCACCTCGAAAAGAACACTCTTAAAAACACTGCTAGAAATCTATCAAAGTTGCCTCTTTGACAAAGTTTCAGTACTGTAGCTGTAGATCAGTGATTCTCAAACTCTAGTTCTCCAGGGGTTTTGGACTTCAATTCCCAGAAGTCCCAGCTACCTTGGCCAGTGATCAGTGATTCTGAGAGCCTAAGTCCAAAACACCTGGAAGACCAGAGTTTGGGAAACACTGCTGTAGATGAAAGCCACAATCCAGAGAAATTACACCACAAACACCAAACACCTTGCAGGGCATTGATTGGAGCATCCTCGTAACTACATCATCCTTTACTGACTGAATGACAATACAGCACAACGTCCTCATTTTTTTTAACAACTCATTAACTATATGCAAACCTATGGGGAATATCTACAGGATATAGATTGTGCACTGATGATATTTAAAACATTCACACACACAATCTGTTTGTATGGGAAGTAGCACAACTGAACAGGAATGTAGCAAGAAGATACAATTAAAGTACATATACACACCATAACTTTACAATGTCTGATGCAGATCTGTTCAAACATCACCAAAAGGATTGCATGGAGTGTTAAACATGAGTGATCTAAAGGAACACCTAAATCAACTGTCAATAATCATGCAACAGCTTAAAATGCTATTTACTATGGATTTGTCTTGATTTATTAATTTTCAATTTAAATTATTTGGTACACTCCAAAAGAACAGTTTCTTGGATTTGGGGAAGTTCAAAAACCTATCAATGTGCACCTTTTCAATGTAGTCTATGTTGATGATACATTTAAAAAATAAAATATATTAGCTGGGGAAGAAGTATTTTGTAACAATATCCCTGACCATTCATTCATTGGGGATTATGAGAATTTTAGTCCAAAGATCTGGAGAACATAAGCCTGCCTACTCCATCCTAGACATATAAACCAGGCCTGACTTTGGGCCTAAGGCAGCCTTGGAAAAAGTGTCCTTTAGGAATCTCCCAAAGAGTTATTTGGCAGGAAACAATGCCAAGTAAAGTGAGTGGGAGCAGCCATCTAATTTTTTCACAAATCACTGAAACACCTAGATAGTACAGACATTAAAACAGATGCTGGCAGACTAAGGCCCTTTCTGTATGGTATTTGCCATGCGAAAGGGGAACCTGGAACGTTGCACGATTGTGAGGAGTGATTTGCATGAACCTCTCATAATCACGCAACACTTCAGGGGCCAGCAGGCACCAATCGTGCACCTTTTCATTTTCAACTGGAAGCTGAAAATGGTGCCGCACTGCTCCTGGGCCCTGCATGTACTTACCTGGCGTGTGGAGCCTCCGGAGCTGCGCGGGTCGTGCTTCTTGCCCCAGTGCAGCCTGGGAAAGTCCCAGGCTGCACTGTGGAAGGAAGAGGCAGGGCTCTTGCACAAGCAGGCAGCTCGTGTGGAGCTGAAGCAGCAGGGATGCGAGAGCCTCTCACCGGAGGCTGCTTGCACAATCCCAGCACCGGAAAAACATAAGGTGCAGAAAGGGCCTAAGTCATCTGATGTTGAGGGTTCAGAGCAGATGTGCTCTATTAGGGCACTTAGGAGACAGCTATCATAAAATACTAGGTACTGATGCTCAGCTGGACATGAAAGAAGTCCCTTCCTAATTTTCTCAGGACACTCCACACAGTGACATAAGTAGAATGATATGGGAAGCCTCTCCTAGATTCTCTTTCTTCTTTCTGGAGTTAGAGGTTTATAATTTAAACCAACAAAACACCTACAGCTAGAGACACTCAATTTTACTAACCTCACCCCCAACATACACGCACATGTCTACACATGGGGGAGAGTTTTGATTTTTGGGGGGGGGTGAATGGCAGTTAAATGATTGCTCCTCAGCACAATATAACTTCAAAGAACAGAATCAGATTTCAGGAATGGAAATACAGGCACCCCCACTTTTTGACAACCTGCTCTTTCGACCCTTTTCAATTACAACCAGAATCCGTATACGCAACATGTGGTCTGCTTTTTCAACCACATATACTAATTGAAAAGGGTCAAAAGAACAGATTGTCAAAGAGCGACCACATGGTACCGAGTTGATTGAGAGAAAAAGCAGCACATGGGGCACAAATACTGTATAAGAAATGCACTACACACAATTTCTAAGAGATGCACCACAAATACACAAATAAACACAAATTTGTGCTTATAATACAGTATTCATGCTAATATTTGTGCTTATACAGTCATATTCCATTCTGGGTTCCACTTTTCAACCATTTCCATTTTTTGACAGTGCTCTGGTCCCTAACCTGTCAAATAAGCAGGCGATCCCTGTACTACGGAATATACTTTTGTTAAGTATTAATCTCATGAGAATTCAACATTCATTAGTTTCACAGACAGTACAAAACATTTATTGGAAAACAAAAAATATTATTTTTTAGAAAGAGTATCCTATATTAAAAAGGAAGAACAGGCTTACCTGGGTTTTAATCTTCTCAGTTAAACAACCTTTTAAAATGTTATTATTATTAAAAAAATTTCATTCCCACCCTTGAGCCCAAAAGTGAGTTATTTTGGAACACGGATCTAATCAGAACCCTCATCCTGGGGGAAAAAAACACCCCTGCTGCTTACTTCCACACCTCCATCTCCAATATACAGTAGTTTTAGAAACACTTTTAACATGCCATGTAATTTCATTTCTGAAGGCACTGCAGTATTTATAAAAAAAATAGAATCATTCTGTTATCACTGAATGATTAAACAAAAGCAATGAGTAAAACAACAGTCTGTAAGCTTGCATTTAAAACATCTGAATTACAAAGAAAAAAAATACTTAAAATTAGGTGAAACAATCTGAGAAATTATTTTGCCCATTCAACAAGTTGCACAGGAAAGTAACAGTTCTTGGTCCAGTTCAGAAAGAGGATATAGCAAACAGAGTTTACAAATAGCAAATTCTGTTTCAAGAAAAAAAATTGCCATGTTAAATGTTCAAACTGATTTAAAAGTATACTATGCTTATCAAAATTAAAAACGCCATTTGATATATAAAACACAATACAGGAATCATCATAACCACATGTACATTTAAAATGACATAGCCATGTAGGGTTTGCAATATAGACTAATATGCTAAAAGTCACATTTTATCATAAATGAAAAAACATGTTTTTCTTCTGAAAGTTTATACCTCTTTTTTCTTAGATACAAAACACGCACATGAAACAGGTTTCTACAGCATTTTAGCACACACAAAGAGTAAGGAACAAATATATTCTGACGTCTTTCAAAAAATGCTTCAGTAGTCAGAGAAGAAACTTAATGAACAGGAGTAGTGCACATAGTGGTCACAAAGCTAAGACTGGGGAACCCTAAACATAAATCTCAACTTAACCATGGAACTAACTGAATGGCCACCATCACTTGATCACCATCACTTAGCCAAACCTATCTCACAAGATTTGGGAGAAGAAAAATAAGGGAGAAAACCAAACATGCTTCTCTGAGCTGTTCAAAGGAATGGTGGTACGTAATATAATAAACAGATATGTAATATTTGTGCCAATTCATACTGTGAATTGTGGAAACTGAATGGGGAATACATGGGGAGTACTACACTATATTTTTATAAAGGGTTATCCACAGTTTCGCTTTTTGTGGTTTCACTTACCCACAGTCAACCATAGTCTGAAAATATCAAATTGAAAATTCCAGAAATAAACAATTCGTATGTTTTAAATTGCACACCATTCTGAGTAGCATAATAAAATCTCACATGTCCTGCTCCATGCTGTGAATGATGTGAATTATTGCTTTGTCTAGCACATACACACTGTATACTTTACCCATTCATTAATCACTACAGGAAAAAACACAGCACACATAAGTTTGGATACCAGCTGCAGTTTCTGGCATCCACTTGGCGGTCTTGGAATATATCCCTTGTGGATAAGGGAGGACTACTGTATATGATAGTGCAGATAACACATTACACAATTAAGATGACTCATTAACAAGGCAATTCATATCACAAAATATATATAATATACAGAAGAATGATTCTGAAGTGAAAACTTGAACAAAAGTTGCTTGAAAACCTTGAGGTGGGAACAAGAGAGAGGGCCTTCTCACAGGCTGCTTCCAGACTTCAGTACTCCCTACCTAAAGGAGGTTCCCTCCTTGCTCTTCTTGTAATACCAAATGAAAACCTTTCTCTTCCAGCAGGCTTTTAGGAATTGGCTCCAATGGGCTATTAACTGTGTGCTGTTTTGTTGGTTTTTATTCTGTATCTTAATGAATTCTTAAATGGTTTTAATTCTACAATCGTTATAGCTGCATTTTAAAATAAGTATATATTTTTATTGATATTTGTGTGTGTTTTTAAGCTGAACTGGTTTAATATTTTGTAAGTCATTTTGGGTCCCAGCAAGTGGGGAAAGGTACGAAATATAAATGGTAAAGTAACAACAACCACCAATAATGTTATGATGATGATGGTACCAGATAAAACAACCAATGACACATCTACCTTCCCAAACCTACCTCCAGCTGCTGATCAGTCTTTATCAATGCCATTCGGGCCCTTTGCAAGGAACCATGCATTAACTTGTGCAGTCTTAAAATTAGCTTTCGCAACCCCATTTGTTTCAGTGCTTTATCTACAAATGGCCTATAAATAGAGGTCAAACAATGTCTGCTGCAGCCTGCCTCACCACTGCACTCTGTGACAGCCCAGCAGGTTGAGTCATCCTCAGATTCAAGCCTGTCAGGCTTTCTTGACAAATGGTCCTGTGCCTCAAAGTCAAAATTTGGCCTACTGGGAAAATTATTCTGGATGGCTTGCCTGAGTTCCTCCACACTCTCCTCTGAGACTTGTTCTTCATCTTCACTCTCCTCTGTGCAGGCCCCCGAGGTTTCCCTATCTTCATCCTCATCCTCTGGGTCATTGTCCCTGAATGGACGAGGAGAGGGGATTTCAAACACTGGCCAACCAATGTCAGAGAGATCCTTGATACCCAAAACAGTTCCCATAATCCTTAATTTCTGGTTCAAGTCTTTTGTAATATTTAACCAAAGACAGAGCGCCTGCACCCTGTCCTGAAAATCCTTTGCAGCGTATTTTTCATAGTCACTTTGAAGGGCCTTCAGAGATGGATAAAGTGCTTCTACGTATTCTAGCAGCTCCATTATCCGTTTTACCTGTTCAAATGAGACCCGCTGGCGATGGAGGTGCTCATGGTAGCTTGAGTAACCCATAGCACTAGCTCCATGGGCCGCTTTACATAGTCTTCCCGATGTACCATTAAGACTGGCTCCATTTCCTACACAGGAGAGGTTCCCATAGTTCACTTTGAAAGTAAGGATTTCATTGACAATATCTGGGATGGCTTGACGGGCTGTGTACAAAAAGAAATCTTGGTCCTTAATAGTCCGGCCTGCATGCCAAGCTTGCAGTTCAAGCCAGATCAACTCATTAGATCGGTTTAACTCGACAGAGGAAGTGCTTTCCTGTCCTTTCTGCTCCTTGTCCTTTTTCTTGGAAACTGAGGTAAGCTTTAACAAAAGTCGTAGGGTTTCAAAGAACTTCAAGCGGTCCGCTGGGTAATCAGTTCGAGAAGTCTGGCGTGTAGTTTTGGCTATAGGCACAGGTACAGATACTGGAGGCTTTGCATTGCTGCAGCCAAGGCTGAGGTAAGGCTTATTGAGATCAACATCTGGAATTGACTTTTTTGGCAAGGACCCACTGACTGAGTCCAACATGAACGAGCACTGTACATTTTTCTTGTGATCCCTCTCTGTTGTCCTTAAGGTGGCTCGGATCTTTTTCCCCTGCTTATAGCTGTGTTCTTCTGAGTTCTCAATGGTTTTGACACTGTCTTTGTTAGGCAGCTGGTTTGGTGAGCTCATCTTCTCTGTAAATCATAAAATAAAAGACATTTGTTGCAAAAAAAATGGTAGAGGAGAGTTCAACTTTAAAAAAACTATTAATACTTTCTCACTACTCCTTACATCGCTAAGAGTTTTCAATTTTAACTGTGACATGGTAAATGTATAAAAAATTCCTAGTAGTTTCTATTCATAACAGTCCTCCAACATTGTATAACGGGTTCCAAAATTAATAGGTCTCAAGCATAACACAAGTGGATTTAAATATTTTTCCTATCAGTTTACATTTTTATAACCATAATCAAAGTATTAAAAATAGTGTTTAAAAGCTGTCCCTCAGTGGTTGCCTCAAGGTGAGACAGAATAATGGGTTATGGCAATAAAGCACAGTTATGTCTCACATATTAAACACAGGGTACTATCAGAAGAAGCTCCCAATCACAGTGTATTTGCAAATCTGATCTCTTGAGCTCTAGTTTGCTGTAGTGGTTTAAGTGCTGGGCTAGAAGTCCAGAGGACAAGGCTCTGAACCTCTGCTCAGTCATGGAAACCCTTGGGTACTCATGCTCTCAAGCCTCAGAGGAAAAGAATGGCAAGTCTCTTCTGAAAAATCTTGCCCCCCAACAAAAAAAGTGTAAAAGGTGACTCGAAGGCACAGTGACATACATCTGCTTTCTTACTTAACATCTCCTCTCTATGTGCAGCTCTTTGTGTGATTACTATTCTATTTTTCTTTCAAATGGACAAAACTCCACTGAATGTAGATGTCACACATTTCTGGGCTTTTTGTCTCCTATGCTCTTAGCTATTCCCATGAAACCACAACCCAACTTAACAACTCAAAAAGGTATATTTTATTGAATAGCCATGAATGACTTAATAATAATAATTAATACCACAGAAGAAAATACTGTAACACATTTCCCGCACAAAAATCAAGCCAATGCTGAGTCACTTTGTAAGTAAAGGCAGACATAATTATACTGTGGAGTATTTTAAATAATGGGTTTAAGTCCGAAACCATGCTAATGGAAACATTCTGCTCAACTAATTGTAATTACAAGAATTGACTTCTCATTATAATTACCTCTTTTGCTGCACACAGCAGCTGGAATCAGTGACTAACTGACAGTCCAGGGACCAAAAGGCCAGATGGAATGGAGAGGAAGGATTTCAGACCTTCCCACCCCCACCTGATTACATATTATTTAAAACATGTCTGACACTTGCAAGTTCTAAAAGTAGAAAATAGTGAGGTTGCACATATATTTTATAGAATATTTTTATTTGAAAAGGATTATTTTTAGCAACTCCTTTTTGTATAGTATCAGTTTACACATGAGTGGGAAATAAAAGTACATTAGGTCCATTGCCTTCTCACAGGCATTACTAGACTGCAAGGGAAGGAAGAAATTATTGCAGCTGCTACCCAGCTGACCACCATGGGGTCTTCAGAGCATGATACAAAGGTATCCAAGATTCTGGGCACCTCCTCAAGTACAGGCAGAGTTATAGATACAGCAGGAACCTTTTGAGGGCAGGGGGCAAGATATCACCCCTCTCAGGTCCATGAGGCAGGGGCAAATATTAAAAATTCCCTGGAGAAAGCATGGGAAAGGGAAAAAGGTACAAATCATATTCAACTGACACTTCATAGAGCCATCAAGCCCCTACTTAAACTGAGATGGTGCATGGATGACAATGGGAATCTCATAGTTGTCTCTGATCAATTACAATAGCAGAGATTTCTATCCCCACTAGCCACCAGGGGTAGAGTTTGAGGAAGAACATCTATCATTACTATTAATATACAGTCAGCCCTCGAGATCTGCAGGTTTCATTTTTGCAGATTTGATTATTCACAGATTATTAGCTATCACCTCTGCTGCCCCCCTATGCCATTTTAGTAGGGACTTAGGGACTGCAAGCCTCATAAGACTGAGAAACTGTGAATGAGGCTTGTAAGTCTCTATTAAAAACAGTGTGAGGTGGCAATGGAGGTTGCTGTAAGCCCCACCAGCCACCCACTTCTGCCTTGTGAAGGAACTCTGAAGCCTCAAAGCAATCCATGGCGGGTTAAATATGGCAATCATACTTTTTTGTGTTAAATATGGTTTGAGAGGGCCTAGAGTTATTCATGGTTTTTCCACATTCAAGGGGATCCTGTGCCCCTAACCCTAATGAATGTGGAGGGATGACTGAATATGGTTTGAGAGGGCCTAGAGTTATTCATGGTTTTTCCACATTCAAGAGGATCCTGTGCCCCTAACACTAGCGAATGTGGAGGGATGACTGTACATGGTAACTGCAGCTGTCAACCAACCTTCTTATTCTTCTCATTTTACCTGAAACTCAATAAGCAGAAAAACAGTAAAATGACACTCTCCAACCCTTGATAAAAGAATCTAATGGCTCAGCCATTCCATGTTACCAACAGAGCCTG
The DNA here is from genome assembly GCA_948474755.1 of Ctenosaura bakeri. Classification (NCBI taxonomy): domain Eukaryota; kingdom Metazoa; phylum Chordata; class Lepidosauria; order Squamata; family Iguanidae; genus Ctenosaura; species Ctenosaura bakeri. The sequence goes on along the minus strand of CAOLHI010004373.1, from coordinate 49,887 downwards.
GGGGAAAAAATCTAGTTTGCATGGCCTGAGACTTGAGCCATTGGATACTACATGTGCTCAAGCTGGCAGATGCATGGCAACCAACACATAACAGAAAGGAAGAACAGAGAACAGACTGGCTCCACCTGTTCATCTTTCTGCCCACACAGGACTAACATTCCACTCCCCAGCCACTACTATCCTGACTTGCTAGTCAATAGTAGATAATGGCACCTTCTGATTAGTCATACAATACAGTTTTGGAAGGTAAATGATAGTACAGAAAACAGGTCTCAACTATCATTTAAATAAAGAGCACTGGACAAGTGGCAAGATATGTGAAGTTTCTCACTATTGATTTCTCTGATCTTTTGAATACAAATCTGTAAAATATTTCTTGTACGCACCTTTCAAAGCAGAACGGCTGGTAGATCTCCCCGTATTACTTTTTAGGTGTTTTGTTGACAAACGTTTCATCTGCCGTGGTGTGCTAGGAGGAGAGGTTCCATAGAAAGTTTCAGTACTTGCTTCATCTGATAATTCCTCAGGATCAGATTCAGAGATCTTGCAAGTGACATCTTCAGGCCTGCTCTCTTGCCTAAGCAATCAAAGGAATTAAGATATAGAGGTTAGAGCAGACACAGAAGCCTATTAGCCTGTCTTCCCCTCAATAATGAGAATTTTCTGTACTCTTGCCACTCCCGTATAAAATACAGTGGCTCTCCCAACAAAGAGGTCTTTTTTCCCTCCCAGTTTTTAATAGGACAGTTTGTCTTTAGTTAGAAAAAGCTATGGATTAAATTGATGGTGAGAATCTTCTGCTACCATTTACCACCCAACAGAAAGCTACAAGTGCTAAAATTCTCATGGTTACCACATACACCCATGTGTGCAGAAAGCAGCACACATCACAAGTTCCTGTAGCATGCACAAGATTAACATGAACAGGCATGAATACATACACAGAGGTGGGGTTTGCTGTTGCTGCATGCCTTCAAATTGTTTCTGATTTATGACGACCTCATGGCAAATCTATCATGGGGTTTTCAGGGGCTAAGAGTATGTGATGAAGCCAAGGTCACCAAGTAGGTTTCCATGCTTGAGTGGGGAATTGAACCCTGATCTCTAGGGTCATTGTCCAATGCTCAAACCAATACACCACACATATACGGGCTAACAGCTTTTGTAAAAGAAAAATTTGGGAATCTGGGTGTGCATAAGGAGACATCTCATGTTAAATATTTTAAAATATATTTAAATTTAACCTATTAAATGCTTTAAGTATTTTTCTCTTCTAGAAAGGATGAAAAGATTTTTAAGTCAAGGTAGTAGTAGCTGAACATCAGCAGTATGAAGATTTCTACTTTTTATATATATATATATTTATAGTTTGTTTAGTTATTTAGACTGGCAGGCGATCTGTAGCATTAGAGAAAGTAAACTGCACAAACATATGATTTTCAAACCCAAAAAATAAACTCAAGGCTGAGAACAGGCAAAATCAGCAATATTTAAAAAAACTTCCAATTCTCTACTTGTACAACACTCTTTAAAACTGAAATAAACAGTAAAAAAAAAAAAAGGCAGTCAAGCATAAAGGCATAAAACTCCTAAAGACTGCTTTTACATAATGCCTAAAATTGTACAGCATCAAGACTGTACAACGACATGGCCCACAGATGGCACACAACCCTTGGAGGTTTTGAAGCTCTTCAAAGTCCCAGGATAATAATAATAAAAAACATTTAAAAAAATAAATAAACATAAAAAAATAAAAAAAAATATAAAAAGGATCCTTCCACTGACATTTTTCTTCAGGAAAAAAAAACACATTTCTCAGCTAAAAACAAACAAAAAAACAAAAACAAAACAACAACAACACCATTTAGATGATGAATTTCTATACCCAAAAGTACAACAGGAAAAAAGTGGTGGAGGAGAGGGGGCAGAGACAGAAGTGATGAGAAATTATTTCCTGCCTCCAGTAACATCACTTTTGGTTGTCACAACAGAACAAGAAAACCACAAGGAACCATAAGGACCACCTAACCAAACTCTCTGCCAGGCAGGAATATACAACCAAAGCACTCCTGAAAGATGCCCATCTCCAAAGATGGAAAATCTACCTATCTCCAAGACAGTCTGTCCAAATGCCAAATAACTTTTACAGGAAGAAGTTCTTCCTAAGGTGGAGACTCTTTTCATATAATTTGAATCCAAAAGGAGCAATGCAGCAGTCTGCTGCAGATCCAGCAGAGCTGAAGTTAAACTCCCACCCCCTGCTCTAGACTTTGCAGCACACTGTCTAGATTCATGAGGATGGGAAGCAGTGTATCAGATGATAATAAAAGTAAACAGGAATGGAGAAATGGAGGAAAGTAATACTTGAGAACTGTAGATTTCAGGGTTTTTTAGGGCTTTCAAAGGCTTTAAAGTATAGCATCAATAAAGTACTTTACAGTCCAATTCATGGTATTGGTGTCATACTTTAAAGTTTAACACTATCACCTTGAACTGAGCCAGGAGATGAAGCATGAGCCACAGTAACTCAATTAAAATAATCACACTTCTTGCTACATCTTGCATTAATTCCAGTTTCTACACGTTTTTCAAGGACAATCCCATGCAGAGTCGGTTACAGCAGACTAATCTAGGGGGAAAAGAACATAAATTACATCTGGTAAAGTATTGCATTGTTCTGCTTTATTTGTTGTATGTGCTCTCAAGTCATATTTGATTCATGGTGACCCTGTGAATGAGAGTCTTTCCAAAGACCCTGTTACTTACAGCCTGCTCAGGTCCTCCAGACTCAAGGCCATGGCTTCCTTGATTGAATCAATCCACTTGTAACACAACCTTCCTCCTTCCTGCTGCCTTCAATTTCACCAAGCATTATTTGCTAAAGAACAGGTTGCTTACCTGTAACTGTAGTTCTTCGAGTGGTCATCTGTGCCCTCACATATTAGGAGCTTTTGCATGTGCGTGGTAGCGTTCGGAAGATTCTAGAGCTTTGTAGCTTGGCGGGAACCCCTCCCCCATGCCGGTACTGTGCACGCTCCTCCCGCCGAGCAACGGTCACTCCTCAGTTCTTTCTCGTCTGCCTTCGCGAATGGAAGGTTCTTGCTTCTTTGCTTGCTTTTGCTTGCTTTTTTTCGGATTTGCTTGGCTTTACCGACTGTTTGGACTGGTTTTGGGCTCACCTCTTGGATTTTGGACTTATTTCTGGTAATTGGACCCTTCTTTCCCCCCGTCTTCGTCGTCTTTCTTCGTTCTCTGCTATTCTTTGTCTCTCCGTTTCTTCTCCTTTCTATGTCAGCACTCTTTAAGAAGTGCGTGACCTGCAGACGGAAGGTTGCTCTCAACGACAACCACTCCCAGTGTCTCTTCTGTCTGGGAGAGACCCACAACACTCGGTCTTGCCTGACCTGCCGTGAGTTTACCTCCCAGACCCTTCGGAACCGGGTGTCGTGCCTTAAATCCTACTGCTGGAAGCAGTCTCTGAGGGCGAGGGAGGAACCACCACGTGCGATGGCTGAGACATCAGGAGCGAGAGTGGCTTCGTCACCTGCGGCATCGGCGGCTGCTGTTCTGTCCGTAGCGTCAGTACCGGGCTAGGTACCAACGTCTAAGACACCGATCTCTGCTCTTCCAAGGATCCCCAAGTTGTCAGCTGCGGCCAAGACATCTGAGGGAACCCCTTTGACTTCTAAAGCCTCAGATCCAGTGAGGCCTCTCACAGCAGCGCAGAAGAAGCACCCCGCTTCTGACGCCATGAAGGAGAAGGAAAAGGAAAAGAAGAGACGGAAGGAGAAGCGTCGTTCTCTACCCCGTGAGGCTCGTCCTCCTACTCCACCACTTACCCAGCTCCCTGAAGATCTGAGGGAGCTGTTGGAGCCAGAGGAGGCCATCCAGCTATCCGACGAGGAGCAGGCTGTGGAGGTTCTGCCCTCTTAACGGTGGTGGAGCCCCCGCTGAGTTGCCGAAGTTTGGCCGACCGTCGGGAGGAGGTTATGGTACACCACCGGCCCTCGCCCAGGCACCGCTCAGCCTCGGGCAGAAGTGATTCCCTCTCTCTCGAGAGGAGAGTCCGGCCACCATCACCATGGTGTTGAGATGTGCGTGAGGAGCCTACCCACTCCCGCCGTTCTTCTAACTCCCCCTACACCTCCGCCTCACACATTGCTAGGCGTGAGCGTGAACCTGAGTGGAGGGAGTATCCGGCGTCGTACCGATCTCATTCACCATCTTATCGGGATCGGTACCACCCTGACGCCAGGCACTGGGTGCCCTACAGGCGATCTCGCTCACTCACTAGGGAGCGTTGGCACGAGCGATCCCGGAACCGCTCTCCGAAAAAAATCCGAAAAAAAGCAAGCAAAAGCAAGCAAAGAAGCAAGAACCTTCCATTCGCGAAGGCGGACGAGAAAGAACTGAGGAGTGACCGTTGCTTGGCGGGAGGAGCATGCACAGTACCGGCATGGGGGAGAGGTTTCCGCCAAGCTACAAAGCTCTAGAATCTTTCGAACACTACCATGCACGCGTGAAAGCTCCTAATGTGTGAGGCACAGAGACCACGAAGAAGAACTTCATTTATAGCAACACTTTTCCACAAAAGTGGGACTCAAGAATGGCTATAAATAGTGAACCAGTCAGAACCAAAAAAAAAAAAAATGTTCTTTGCATCTGGCACCATCTCCACATCTAACAAGATCGCTGGATTAAAAAAAAACAAAACAAAAAAAAAACACCAAAACTGCAAACCAGACTCCACACCTAAATGCTAGTCAAGCAACCCAAAGTATTTCCATTTATCAGAATTAAGTGTTAGCCTCTTTGCCTCCCACCACAAGCTACTGATAGACCCCCAAGACCGGGGTGGTGGAAATGTACACTTTACCAGGACTCAGCCCAAGTTGCAATTCCCATTACTGCGAAGAATAAACTGACAATAGATCAATCTTGTGGATATTTCTAAAAACATATTTCTCTGTATCTATGTAAATATTATCTGGATCATGGGACAAGCAATCAGAAGCAGCATTAAAGCAAACTCAAGAAGCATTGTGAACGTCTGGACCACTTGTCTTGGCCCTAGTCTAAGACACTTGTCTACAGCAGAATGTCCTTCTGGGGTTAAACTAGGACTGTGTGAGACTGATTGGTAGAGAGATTAGTTTCATCTATTTGAGACTGTCTATCACAGCAAACACTGCAAGTCCCTCACTGGGAAAAAAAAAAGTAAAGTCCAGTGGGCCCTCAGTATCCACTAGGGTTTGGTTCCAGGACTTCCCATGGATACCAAAACTCATGGATGCTCAAGTCCCATTATGTACAATGGTGCAGTGAAACAGCATCCCTTATATTAAATGGCAGAATCAAAGTTTGCTTTTTGGATTTTTAAAAAATATTTTTAAGCTGTAGTTGGTTGAATTCATGGATACAGAATCCGTGGATATGGAGGGCTGACTGTACAATAAATAGTGCTTCTGAAAGGATTTGCAAGCCTCTAAATTAAGTGTTTAATAACATTTATTTTTAAAAAAATATTTAATACAATCACAATTCTGATGCACATTTGGGCAATTTTGGGCATGCACATTATAATACAAATTAAAAACAATGAATAATTAAAAAACGTGTTCAGTGTGATGTCAAAGCTTGAAGAACTAGAAGTCCCTAAATAATACTTTCTACATGTCCCACTGATCTTTCTGAGAATCTCCCGTGTAACCTATTGCACCTGGAATATCTTCGGTTCTGCTTTTAGAAAAGAAGCTGAACTACACCCAATAACAAAGGTGGGTATTCTCTGAATTGCACTGGCTGCCAATATGCTTCTGGTCCAAATTCAAGGCCCTAAATAGTCTGAGCCCTCAGCAGCCTGAAGACTGTGTCTCACCAGCAGAAGAAATGCATTGTGGGAGGTTGTGGGAGAAGGCTTTTTCTGCTACAGTGCCCTTGTTGAAAAATATCTTCCTGTACAGGTCTCCTTGGCCCCAGCACTGGTGTGATTCTGGTACAAACGAAAAACGTGCTTTTCTAACTTAAAGCCTTTGGAACCTAACTGATTTGTATCTGAATAGGCACATGTAATTTTAAACTGTCTTAAACTGTTAAACTGGTTTTAACGACTTTGTTTCAGGTGTTAAATTGTTTAACATGATTTTAGACAGGTGCAGTTATTCTTACTGTTTTAAATGGTTTCAGTTATTTTACTGTGCACTGTCCTGTAATTCTTCAGTGCAGGCAGAACATGAATATTTTAATAAATAAATAAAATCCTTCAGAATTTTAGAATACATGCAACAGTGGTTTTAGAATTAAAATGAATATTCTCATGGCTCAATAGATTGTATTATGGGATGAAGGAATGTGGTGCTGGTATGGGAGGGGGTATGTTACAAATCAGCACTGGTTCCCAAACATATGATGCTTTGGCCCTCCCTATAGCTTCCATCTTTTCCCCAGCTGTTCAACAGCAAGATAAAACCACTGAGTCAGGTCATCTGAGAATATGGGCTGCAAGCAATATGCATCTCTCTTTTTCTTCTTTGATGTCTTTCATTTTCATCAGACCATAGCGAGCACCAAAAGTACTGAACTGCTATCTGATAGCTATAAAGTTGTCTGGGAATGATGCTTAACACCCCTATATGCATCAAGAAATAAAGGTCAAGCCAATTTATTAAAACAATGCCTATCACCTCATTTGATTCTGGCATGAGTTTTCAGACATGGCTTTTTGCAGCTATATGGAAATGAATATAAAACACATGCTGTTTTCGACACAGTTATCTTGAAATAGTATATACATGCATGAAGTCATCCATCTTCAAGTCTGATTCCTGTTAAGTACTTAGTCTGTGAAACTTCAACAAGACTTTTGCCTATGTTCAGTATGCTGAACTTCACTGTGAAGCAAGAGAAAGTTTTTAAATCTACATGCACAGCCAACTTGTTCTCAGCTGGTTTCTAGCAGCTTATCTGAAACAACTTATACTTTCTGTTCGCTTCTACAAACTTAAACTCACTTCCACAAGCATTAGATTAAATCCCAGTTCTTAACTAGAAATGCATCCATGACACATTACCAGAATCAGCACTGCCATTTTACACCCCTGAAAATCATGAAGAAATTCTGCCTAAAATTCATATTACTTCCTAACTTGCTCTATAAAATGCTTTTTACACTGCTTCACTCAGTCAAGTTTGATTTGATGTTGTACTCCCATACAATAACTTAGTACTAAGTCACTTCTTTGTCTCCTTACGTAAAGAATTCAGTTGTATTGTAATGCTATTTATATGTTAATTGTGACTCTCATATCTTACTCTACGACTCTATGAGCTCTATGGCTCTATATCTCACTGCGCTATGACTCTCTCTGTTTTATTTTTCTTTTCAATTCTAGCTAGTGGTTACTCCATTTTTAAGCCAAGCTTTTCACTTGTGTTGGACTTGGTGTTGTAAATTTATAATACACAATTTAAAATAATACAAACTTCTTTCTAACCACTGCTTTACTGGATATCAATTTATGAAAATAAAAGATCACACTGATTTCTTTCCAGGAACATTTATCAATGTTACTGAGGGGATTTTCAGGAGCAGTTATAATTGGCAAGCTAACCTCTGCACACCCTACCATAAGCTCAGCATTCTATCTTTAGTTACTTCTGCAGTCATAAAAGTCAACAGTTGTCAATGGAAAGGATACATCAATTGCTGCATTAGGAAAAATGTGCCTCTATTACACATCAGCTTCTACTATTCATACCACAACTGCTAAAACTAGGAAGCCTGATGTCATCATGGGCTGCCGCTAGTTTAGCAGCAGAAATTTCAGCAAGGACAGCAGAAGCTGATATGCGGACAGAGCAGTATGCTGTCCTCTCCTGCACCTGTTGTGGCTGTGAGATCAGAGAAGCCATGTGCTTGGCTATAGCCCCAGAACTGCTTATACCTTAGCTGCAGCAAAAGGCACAAGAGGGGGTCCTGTGAAAAAACTGGATTGTGCAGCTCAACATCAGACACAGCTAAGGTAACAAAACTCAAGAGTTCTGCAGTTACAGCATTATGCTACCGTCTATGCTCCCCACTGCAGCCAGTGCTGCAGAACCAATAAAAGGCTGTGTAGATTACAGTATAAATACTAAGCAGTTATGAGCTATTCCATGTGATTATACGCATGTATTATATAAGAATGAAAGAGGAATAGAGTACTGTAGAAGCAATGCCCTTGTAAAACAATGGAGAGCTCACACTACAAGCTGTCTCAGCAACATTAATGACAATGTTTCTATAAAATACTTCTGGTTCACTAAGCCAACTGAACACCTCTCCATAGGTTAGTTAACAGGATATGCATTCTTAAAGACAAAAGAATGGTATAAGTAACAACATATCTAATGATAAAACAAAATGAGTGACACTAAATGAACATCAGATACATAATTCAAAGAACAAGTGTGAAGGACACTATAATTTGTTCAACTTATGTGGAAGGTCACATTAGGTGACCCATCTCAGTTTATAACATCTTTGGCTTGTGATAAAACATTTTTGATAAACCTGACGTACACTAGAATTTTCAGGGTTTATTTATATGATTAAAAATAAAAAAGCTTGGCCAAGTATTGCTCAATATCAAATGTTTTAGAAGTGTTTGAATACACACTGAAAATTTATTAGGCTTTAAATGGTTATTAATCTAGTGCAAAAAATATCTGTCCTGTAAGAGCCTTAAGGTTATTCGAAATATCACCAACACTTAATCTGTAATCCTTGCAAAATGCCACTATTGACATTTAAAATATCATTCAGTCTAAGCCAAGAGAAATAGATAAAAAAGATAAAAGAGCAAGTGCTTATTTTATGTCTGAGGAAAAATGAACTGACTTGTAATGTCACCATCTGTCAGGCTAATGAGGAAGGGAGGGGGACAAACCCTCTCTGTCATGTTAAAGTCAGCTCAGAAGTGGTAAGAACGCAGAAGCTCAGGATACTTACAGCTTAGAAAGAGTATCTGCATTGAAGGGGGGAAAAAGAAGAATATGTCAGCTCTAAAGGAACTAGTGATTACCCTAGAATGGGAAATGACATCCACCAGATTAAATTTCACTGCAAATCTGGCTGCTCAATGCAACAGTGCATCACAGTATGTTTAAAAAAAAATTAAGAAGATTTACCCAGTATTGTAACTTTGATTCTACCACGGCAAAAACAAAAACACAGCTCTATCATGTGAACATGAGAAGAGCTGTTACCTACATTTGTGCCCAGTGTCTCTAATCATAAGTACATTGAGCACAGATTTTGGCCAAATCAAAACACAAAAATTCTGGTAAAACAAATGTTGCCATTAAGGAAGCAAGCAGAAGAAAACGACTGCTAAAAATATGAAGAAACTTTCCAGAGAAGTAACTGAACTCTTAGATGGCAATGCAATTAGAAGTTTGTGCAGAAAGAGAGAGGAACATTTCAAGAAAGTCAGATGAATTATTTGTATCTATTTTCCTTGCAAAAGATGGCCAGACCTCCACGGACAGAGGGTCAAATGAATCACATAGAACCAACAATGGATAAAGGTTTTGGGTTAATCAATAAATTAAAATTTGAATTATGACATCTGGAAAGCATCCAGTTGATAATTGTTTAGTTGAACGTGTAATGGTGGGTTCTCAAACAAAAAAATATTCAAATTTTGTAGCTATGATAGTGGGAAGCATGACTATGCAATATATATTTTAAAACCAAGAGGCATCTAGGAAATTACAGGCTAGTTAACTTATCATCTTTCGAGGGCAATCAAGTAGAAAATATGATTAAAGATAAAATGATCAAGCACACAAAAGAGTATATCTTACAAAAGAAGAATCAGTATGGTTTAAGCAAAGATAAATCCTATCTCACCAATATTTTTGGGTTTTGCATTTTAGGACTAGGGGTGAACATGTCTGCAGATGATAACCAGGCTAGGCCAGAAGGCGAACACCTAAGAGACTTGCAAAGAGCTCTATAGAGGTTTCTCGGAAATAAAGGGCAACAAAATGACAAATATAATGGAAAGTAAAGGTGAAGCAATACACAGTGTAGCAAAATATACTAACAAAGCCATGTTCAGATTAGTATCTCAGAGAAACATACTGAAGTTCCCCTAATATAATTATCTGATAACCTGATAAATGTTTTCATACATTCTTCTTAACCCTTTAGCCTGAAAAAAAATCCAGGGTCAAAAGATGTAGAGAATCACCCTGTCCAATATATGCCTATACATATTATTAGAATCTAAGCTTTACATCAACATCTCAGGTCTTGTTCAGCACATCCCTGCCATTAAAAGTGAGGCAACTCAAACAGGGACTTTTTGGCTTCCTGAGGGAGGCATAATTAGTTCAGTCAAAACACTGTTACAGTAACGGCCTCTGACACAAGAGTACATTGATATCATGCTGCTGCTAAATATTTTTAAAACGATATTTTATCCTTTTGTGGTCAGCTTCCTTTGTTCAATAATGCAAATAATCTTTGTGTATTTTTAATAACTATATTAGCCAAATGTACTGCTTTTTTAGATTGCAAGCTGCCTTGAATGCAGACAATATTTTATGCAAGTTTTTTACTCCTGAAAAATTCCCATTCCACCTAGTCTACACGCTATTGGAATTATTTTATTGTATCATTGGCACTCATGTATTTTTTTAAAAAATAACCACAAAGGTTCACCAATGGAAGAACATCTTAAACATCATTAATAACTCAACAGTCACTAGAAAGTGATATGGCCAGTGAAATCACTGAAAATGTTTAATGTCTGCCTAAGCACAAAGGGAAATGGAAGAAAAATAAGTTTCTTCTAATTTTGCCATGAGCAGAATTTTTAGAGTACTTAAGTCCTTACCAAACTTCTGTACGTCTGAGATCATCAGCTAAATAAAGTCCTTTAACATTTCTGGCAGTTCTTCATGTTCCCACAACAGAAAAATATAATCAGAACTGTTAGTTCTCTCTCACTGGCACAATTAGAAACGAACAAATATAAATTTCCTCCACATGCAGTTTTCTACACAGTTATAAACTTTAACAGCAGCAACATTCAAGTGATTTAATATTTTGAGACAACAGCACTTTGAACTGACAAAATCAAGCAACTGTATCTTTTAAAAAAAAGGAAGAATTGTATTCACTTAATCATCCCCCCCCCAAAAAAAAGTTGCCCCAAAGGCCTTAAATGATGCAGTAGGAATGACTGACCAACTGTTTTACAATTACAATTTTACAATTATAAATAGAGTTCAAAACAATCATGGTATCAAGTAGTGATCCATAAAACTGAGCATCCGCTGCATCTTCAAGAGGAGACACAGAACTTATGGCTGTATTTCTCACAGTACCAGATGTTTCACACCCCTCTAGGCCTCTTGATGACACTGCTTAAAAGCTGACAGGGCAAGCTGGTCTTTGTGCTACTGACTATGCTGTATAATTATTTTTTTCCCAAGTTTAAACATTGTGAACTTCTGTTCTCCAGCCAATAATAGCTAGCATTTTGTACAAGGCATGAAAAGAATATTTCACAAACATGTTCAGAATATTTTTGGAAAACTATCCTATTTTTACTGACATGGGACAAAAAATACAAACAAGTCACAATGCAGTATGCTACTGGTATGCATCATCCCCACAAATCTAGACTTTCTCTGTTCCCATAAAACTGCCAACAACATAATTATATTATCCAATTTTTCTCATCCCAAAATACAGCAAACAATTTGAAAATTATGAAGCAATGGGGCCTGTAATGAACTGTTGCAGTGTGGTGTGGTCCTATTCACAATTCCAGTCAATCAGCCAACCTCTCTTTTACAATACACTATTCTGTTTCTTCTACCACCTTGTTTTCCATTTCTTCTTTCAATAATCAGTTAGGATTCCGTGCTTGCCAAGTACAGCCAGTCTTCACTGGGCTGTTTTGGGGGTCCCACCCTCCCATGATTTTTTTTATATGTATGCAAAATTCAGGATGCATCTTGAATCTGATGATGCCTTCCATCTCCGTGTGGGCACTGCGGTTTTGAAGACATAGGGATCAACCCTCATCTCTCAACTGAAAACACAGAGGAAAAGATTCAAGATAGAAACAGATTCAAACTGAGGAAAAATATCTCAAACTAAGAAATAAGTCTGTTATTTAAAATAGGGCAAACCTCACTCAAATGATTTGTGTAGAAACTGATGTCTCTGTCTCACAATAGATAGCGAGAAGATACCAAATACCTCATAAAATTAGAATCCTCATGCTCACTATAAGACAATCAGTTCGAAAAACACTATAGCATTATGCAGGATTGGATAACAGCAAGAAGGTTCTTCCCAAGGGTGCTTTGTTTGACCTTCCTTCCCCCCTCCCACAACTGTACACCTCATTCCACACGTCCTAGGATTTGGGTAATAAAATAAAAAATGGTAGAAGTACACTTTCTTCCTTACAGCCTTGCTGTCTTCCTATTTAATAATCAGCTCAGAAGAAAAACTGCATGGGATAAAAAAAAATTGAAATGGATGGATAGTGGTCAGAAAATTTACATCTACTGTGTGCTGAGCTATGTATCCTGGCTTTATTATAAGCTCTAACATGACATGAAATGTAATGATGCCCATCTGTCAGCAGCATTCCTCCTCCCACTTGCATTTCTCCCCACAACACAAATCAGTTCTGAAGTGCTAGGGAATCCTCCAGAATAGAGGGGGGAAGGGTGTAGCGTTGTGACAAAAAGAGGGGAGATCCTGCAGCACAAGCAGAGGTCCACTTGCACAATAACAGGGGGCACTTTTTTTGTCTCACATAAGTCATTTAGGTTTTTGTTTGTTTTGTCATAATTTTGCCTAACCACCATCAACATGTAATTGAGTAGAATTAATTGAGTAGAATTGATACAACACTAAAGACAATCCAGAGGAAATAAACAAAACATGTCACAGACTGAAGGAACACTTGCAATATTCAAGATGACAAATCAAAAAAAAGAAAGCCCTACTGTTTTTACCTAAAATCTGAATCTATTTCTTACTTGATAACTGTATGGACTTCTTACCTTCAGCCAAGAGAAGATAACAGACAAAATACAACAGAATGGTAGGTTTATTCATTTTTGATGCTAGTATTTTGAAAGCATCAGCACCCTAGCAAAGGCCCAAGTGAACACATAAACCTTTGATGATATAGCAAAGGTCTCAGACAGTATAATGGTTTAGATGCAATGCAATACCAAATTATTTTTGACATTACATGAACTTAGACCCATGTAGTCTTCCATCCTCCTATGCCCTCACTAACTTCCAGTTTCACAGCAAACCAACTGAAGCAGAAAAATTACAGACTACAGAGATGCATAATGAAATTGGAAATTATGCTCAGATTGTGGTTTCCAGTTCTGATTTCAAGGCACACTATAGTTTGCTCAAGGCATCATTTCCATGGTTCAAATACAAAGTCTGTTTTGCCACAAATGACAACTTGGAGAAAAAGTCAAATTCTATTAGGGAAGAAAAGGATTTGGCATTAGATCTGAACAATACTGGTCACTTTCCCACAATCTTTAAGAAGGGCTTGGGAAAAATACCATACCATTTTTCCACGTGAAAAAAATGAAAAGATATCAGTCAGAGAAAACTGTCTGTTAGGGCAGTTTGCAACGTTCTGCACAAACCTATTCCCAACAAAAGCTTATCCACACCATGTAGTGAAGTTGTTCTATGATGACTATGAGTTTACACATCCAAAGGAAAATAAAACATGCACACAAGAATTATGAGAATCAGAGGTCAGAGTAGGATGCCCTGAAAATTTTGTTACAGGAGAGCCTATAAATATCAAGAATAAACATCCTAGAACACTGACCATTCATCCCTCTTCCATCGCTTTAGGAAACTATTATTTCTTACCAAAATTTATGAGTGATCTACTACCTACATCTGTGTTACCTGCCTCTAGAAAGTAATATTTCCAACCGAAAAGATCAATGCCTACTTTCATATATTTGTATCTTGCAAACTCAGAGCCATTTCAGTTTATGACATATGAAATTAGACACATAGAATACGTAGATTACACCAGCATACTCTAAAAATGGAAGTTTCTATAGATATCAAACATACTGCAGTCAGGTATTTAACTTTTCACACTGATTTCAATGAGACCTAAATACAATTACCTTTCAATTCATTATGTTCATAAGGCAAATAAATATTTTTTAAAACAGCAGGATTTGTGTGCCTTCCAGATGTTGCTGTTCTGCAAATCCCAGCAATTCTTACTATTGGCTATGCTGGCTAGGGTTAGCGATAGTAGCTATTAACAATATCTGAAGGACACTTCCCACTTCTGTTTTAAGACTGTAAGTGATTCAACAGGGAAAAATAAAAGCAATCCATTGATTCTGGTTATGTCTAATAAAATTGTTTGCAAATTATGAAATTCCATCAATATTCATTCAAATCTTTTCCTCTATCAGAAGGAGAATCTTTTTTGTCACAGCACCATACTCAACATTCCATAAAAGCCAATATTGCTTGGTTACGTAACAGTGCAGTCAGCCTTGACACTGAAGGTACTAATTAAATTACATGAAAACAACTAAGGCAGCCACGCAAAGCAAAGCAATTGGTTTTGCTATGATAGCTGAAGATATATCAGGCAACAATCTATATGTTTCTCACTGAACAGGCAAAAATTCATCTAACATCCAACACACACACGCACGCACACACACACAGAACAACATTTAAAGGCTGAGTGACTGTCCTTTGAGTCTTTAAATCAATCAAAACAAGGAACTTGTACGTATTTCTTTGTTAATTTTTCATCTGGGAATATTATCTGTAGTAACATTATCACCTCAATTATGTATTTTCATGATCGTGTCCTGTTTATCATGTACCATCTGAATTAATCAACATGAGAAGCATGTTAACTTCAATTAAACACAGAAGTTTAATTAACAGAACAATTCCTCAACAGATTAGAGCCTGGCTGTTCAATGTCCCAGATTATCTAGGGCTACAACAAATAGAGTTTGGAGCTCTGGCCACTCAGAATTCAGCTAGCAAAGGTGTTGTAGAGGCCACTTAAGAGCTCTAATCTACTCCATAGAGGAAAGATGTAGGCAGGTGCAAGTTAAGCTGATTTCTTGTGTTCTAGTTCAAAGACCAACACAGATGGCTTATGACTATCTTCTTCCATTGGATATTATAAAATAATTTCCTAGACAACTGAAAATCAGAATATACAAAAATATTTGAAGAAAATGATTATAGTACCAAGGTCAGTAGAACTAAAATCACGTTTTCACAACAATCATCATACTATTTATTCCTGGGGAAACACTCTTAGAGAAATTTCCTGCTCCACCCACAGTTGACGATTATTATTCTCTAGTTACAGTAGTTGACACTAACAATATAAACACCAAGTCAATGAAAAATTATTGATTTTAAACATGGCATATTACATATATTTTAGTGGGCATACTTGTTCCCTGTGCACTCATTTTCTTTATCACAGTGGAATCTCCTGTGCAATTCTATTTCCCCTATGCTACAGATCTACGAAGTAGATTATGCTGAGACTTACAATACTTATAACCTGCTGCAGTATTTGGACACGCAAACACTGTGATATAGCAACTATGTTATAATGCACATGCAATACAGAGTTCTGAGTTAAGTTTAGAGAGGTTAGCTATTCTCCCCCAGACTGTCAGAAAAACACAGCCACATTACAGCCTTCTGTATGCTCACCCCTGAACAGTGAGGCCTTGCTACAATCAAGCACTACAGTAGATAGAAAGGAGTGCAGTACTTAAATATAGCCCCATCCTAAGAATTTCAAATATAACATGTAAGCATAGTTTCCTATTGTGTGTACCCAGAGATGAAGATGCCAGGCAACTTTCCTGGGGAAAATATCCCAGGTCACAGCTTCCTATGTTTGTGATAATGAAGAGGTCCTAAAAAGGCAGTCTCTGAAGAGAAATTCAACATACCAGGTTCAAATGCATCCACAATTTGCTCACAATATTCCTCCTGTAAACTCTGCCATCCACTTCTAGCTCACATGAGAGTACGACATCAAAGTACAAAGGTAAATGAGGCCTACTGAATTGGCTGGACGACAATCTTTGTGTCCTATCCAGCTGAACCACTGGAAGAAAGGTTGAAGGACAGGATGCTCAGAGCATTTCAGCCTAGAAGAGCCAAACTAGCAAGCTTCTGGTTCAAGAGGAAGATACAGTGGCAAGGGCTTCTCTGGCAACTGCTTGGTGGATTGGTCTGGAACACCCCAGCCACACAGCAGTCAAATCAGGAGAGGGATGGGCAGCAACCACTGACTTCAATTTTTGGCTTATCCAGACATGGGCCATTCACATATAAAGATAAGTTTTAATCAGTCATCAGATAGGATGTCAAAACTAAAATGGAAAGGGGCTTAGACATTTTTAGCAAAAATCACACTGCAGCAAAATGTTTCAGCACAGCATCTACCAATTTCTGACTTAGCACACAAGTTAATTTATATAACTGTATGCATCAACAACAACTCTTCAGTCTGACAAGTTATGAAATTCTCACACTAGTATCTAATTTACATAATCAACTTTGTTCTCTAACCTCACTCCAGCTCTAAAACCTGTTCCATAAATTATACAGCAAACACTTTCTCATGCTATTCATAATGCTATTCTGGTGTTTAATTTGAATCACAGACCAAATCTTGTCCTTCTCAACAAAACCGTCTCCAAATATTGTACGTGAAAACAATCATCTACTAAAACTAAATTATTAATAATGCAAGAAAAAGGTATCACCAAATTATCTGTTTTTTTTAAATCTAAGATCCCAATCTTAGATAATTTGTGTCCCACTAGATATGACCAAAGGTTCACCTAGTTTAGCATGCAGCACTATACACTGGCCAGCAAGATGCCTCTGGAAAATCCATGAAGAGAACAAAAGCTTCTTTTAATAGTTGCCAATCCTATAACTGAATCTATGTGAGGTAGGATGACTTCATCATGTCCATGTGAGTGGTTACGAAGTGAATAACGCAAGGTCTATGTTTTGTGTTTCATAATATGAAAAGCAAGGTATTGATTATTCTGTGAAGTACTATTTACATGTATGGTGCAATATAAATAAATGAGAGAACAGTAAGTATTTATTATTATTTCACACTTAATATGAAATAAGAGCATAATAGAAGTACAGCAGCTACATCTCCTTAATCTATATTTATATCACACATATGTATGAATCATAAGAAAACACAATACAGACTACAGTTTGAATTGTTTTGAGAAATCATCCACATTGCTCAGTCTGAAGTAAGTAAGTAAGTAAGTAAGTAAGTAAGTAAATAAATAAATAAGGGAAGTATCCAGTGTTATTTGTTGAGAATCAGTTGCCACTGCACCAATATGCATATCCAAATCACAGAAATTACTAACAAGAAAGATTAAAGTTACTCCTAGAATGTTCAAACAGGAAATGTAAGGGCCCACTTCATCCATGATGCAGAACAATACGCAGTCAAGTCTTCCATTTGTATGACAGAAGACATACACAGGTCTGCCTTCCTGATTGTGCCAGTGACATAATGTAAAGACAAGTAAATGCTCTGGTATGCAATACTGACAGTGTTTCATATAAGGAAAAAAAAATATTAGAAAGTACATACACATATTCTTAATTTGCGTTCCAATTTATAGTTACATAAGCAATAATTAAACCACTTGGTTTATTGGGCTTACGAATTAAGCCACCCACAAATCATAGAGGCAAAAAAATCTCAGAATGGTATGTCTTATTACAAAAGCAAGTATCTAATAGATAGAATCCATGTTCTGCTAAGTAACAGCAGCCTCTTTCATATTACCTGTATTCGGGGCAGCCACAGTAGGAGCACTGCTACACAATTCTATCATGGCTGAAATGACCTGAATACTAAACATTGGAATCACCCGATGAATCTGATTTATAGTCATTTCACGAACACAGTGTAATTAGCTTATGGAATTCACAGACACAAGATATGATGCCAGTATCCTTGTTTAGTTCACAAAAAGTAAGTCCATCAATGGCTACAAGCTATGGCAATTAACTGAAATGTCCATGTTCTGTGACGTACTGTTTCTGAACATCAGCTGCTGCCAAAGAGAGGTACTGCCTTTCTGACCTACACACAGTTTCAGAAGCTGCCTACTCATCGTTGGAAAAAAAAGATGCAGGACTAGATGGATCCTCGATTCAGCAGGACTTTTGTAACTTCTCACCCTGACATTGTGCATAGGCCTCTCAGAACACAAAGGTGGATTGATGCACAAGGGATTTGCAAGAACAGGAGGGTAAAATTAAGCTATACAGCTCCATATGCCTCACCAAGGCTGCACCTCTATGCACAACTATTTTGGCCATAAGCCAGAAACTCAAAATACTTAATTATATCTGAGTAATCATATCAGAATGGGGCTGTCTAGTGTATATGCATCTGATAACATCATTGCTGCTGAAGATGAGGTTAGGGTCAAAGCTGCCAGGCTGCATTCAGAACAATGAGTTCAAAACGCTTAGAAACTTTAATACACATTTAAATGATGCCAGTGTGCAAACAACCATCACTTTAGCAGGATTAAGAATGTAGTAATAAGACAAGAGCTGCCAGTATTAATAACACAGAGTGATACATGCTCAAACAGACATATGAATAATGATACTTAAAATTTCATTGCTGCTGCTTCAGCATGCAGCCTTCAGATCAATGTATTCAAATTGAAAGAGAAATTTCAGCTAAACATTAATAATTTCTTGGAACAGCTATTCTGCCACTGAACAAAGTGCCTTAGAAAGTGGCAGACACTTCTGAACTGTAGGTTTTAATCAGTGGCTGGATGATCATCCATCAAATATGCCTTAGTTGTAGGCTTGCAACATTAGCAAGACATAAAAGTAAATGACCCCTGAATTCCAAATCTACAGTTCCATGATTTTACAATGCAAACTTGTTGTTTTTTGAACATCTACAGATCAGAAGCCTGCACTCAAGGAACATACTGGTCAGTGAGTGAGCATTCTGTCTGTGTGCATGTGCACACAGGCCCTTTTGGCCTTTATCACTGAAACCATTAAGACTGGCAGGTCACAATGCTTTAGAATAACATCAGAGACTACAATTCTCTTTCTCTGTATAATTTTTAAGGATGCAGCAGTGCTACTAGGATTTAGATCAGTGGTGTTCAGACTTTGGTCTTCCAGATATTTGGAGCTTTTACCTCCAAAATCCTTGACTGTTGGCCACGTTGGTTTAACAGCTAACTGTTATTGCTATTGTTGTTGTATGCCATTGTTCTGACTTATGGTAACTCTAAAGTGAATCTATGATGGGGTATTTTTGGCAAGATCTGCTCAGAGGGGGTTTGCCTTTGCCTTCCTCTGAGGCTGAGAGACTATGTTTTGCCCAAGGTCATCCAGTAGGTTTCCACTGCTGAGGGAGATTTGAACCCTGGTCTCTAAAATTGTAGTCCAACACTCAAACCATTACACCACATTGGCTCTCACTCCTTTTTAGCAGCCTGTTTCTTATCTAGATTTTGTTTCCTTTCCCACCCACAACAGTTCCCAAAACATCCAGCATGACTGAATCCTATGTATTTTCCGTGCTCCTTTGCTACATCTCCAAACCCTACTTTTTTTCCCCTTCCAACTTTTCTTTCAAGTTCCCATCTACCAATCCCTGTGCTTTCTTTGCATCTTGCGTTCAGCAAACCTGCCTCTGCATCCCCACTTCATTTTCCTCCCCACATTGTACACTCACTTTCCAGTACTCAAAGCATTGTTGTCCCTACAGCTTGTGTGAAGTTTTTATTCAAGCCAAGCTAACAAATCTCCCTTTCTTAACACAAGAAGGGCTGCAAATATTTTGACACCTTAATTTCCCAAGCAGTTGGAATGATCACACTGAGACAGCCAGTCTTCACTACACCAAGCCAAATACAAAATTTAATTTGACAAAAAGAAACAGATTCAGACTTTCTTTTTAGCATCTGACAATGTGAACTTTCACAGTCATTTGGGATTAAGCTTATAGATGTGGACCCAGGTTCTCTCTCCAGTTGTTGAAATGGACCCTCCTGCTTTATTAACTCCCTTGCACTGACCTGTATACACTGCTAGAGCTTTGAAAGGAGACATTTCCTGAATATCTGCTGGTGAGAAGTAAATGAATCAACAGGATGTTATCTAAGCAAGAAAATAATTACTTGGGAATTACCAAGAGTTATGCAGCAGTCTGACAGTCAACTAGAAACCTGAAGACACCAGACTCATGAAGTTATTTTCATTCTCATCTCTAAAGATCAATTCCCACTAATGTGTAGTTATGCAATGCAGTGATCACATGAAGTTTGCAATTATATATGGACTCCACCAAAAACAGGGCAGTCAATTTAGACAAACAACCCCACATATTCCAGTGCTACTGAAGCTTTGTTGTTGTTGTTTTCACATCCCCCTATTAAACTCCAGCAAGCATAACTGATCCTAGGGTTTGATGCAGGTTCACATGGGTCTTCAGTGCAAAATTTCATGCCAAGTTGCCTAGAGCAAGCCATAATCTTTCAGCATAACCATTCTATCCCAGATGGCTATTCACAGGAAAACATAAGAAAAGATTTAAAAAAAAAATTAAAACAGGTTAGGGGTACAAATGAAGATACACAAAACAGTGACATACTGTATATTGCTCTTTGGAAATGGAAATACAGACTTAATGAGAGTTTAGCAAGTAAAAATCTTAACACGTGCATGCGTCTGATCAAATGGGTTGGAATCCAGAAAAGCTTACATCAAACATTAGTCTTATGCCAGTCTCTGAAAAGCCACATGGCTTTTTTTTTTTTGAAGTTACATGTAGAATGACATCCAAATACGTTCAAGGATGCAGGAGTGACAAGTCTAAGGAACCAGGTCAGGATAAAAACATAAAAAAAGAGGGCAAGACAGAGTCAGTCTTGCTTTCCACATACTATCCTGATTCCTCAATACTGGGTTTCTTTCCAGGCCAAATAAAGTAGCAAAGCACTATGTCTGAGTGACCTAACTTTGGATGTTATATCCTGACCTAAAAAAAAATTATATTAACTCTTTAAATTATTAATTCATTAGTAGTTTTCCTGAATATGACTTGACTTCATAGAAATTAACCTGATATATTTTACATTTTTAGAAATCATTAAGAGGTGGTGTCACTCTCTCTGCTAGATTCATAAAATAGAAGAAGGAGGAATATTAAGACTGGAGGAAGTTTATCATATGGCTCTCCACTGGCTAACTTATTATACTCTCTCCAGTGATTAGGGGGAAAAAAATTATAAGGTCTTACCAAGGAAAAGAATATGTGTGGCAGTCTTTGTGACTTGTCTTCTCAGCAGTGATTTGTTTCCTCAGCAGAAGGGCTTCAGGTAACCATGAGCTTTTCAGGATGTTAGGCCCTGAAAGGTGGTATATCCCCATCCCATGTGTTGGCTGGTTTGGAAACTGCTGGAGACTTTCTGAGTGGCAACTACGGAAAGGGTTATAAGAGTCTTCAGTTCTCCTTTTCTAATTTTTATTGATTAATTTTCTAGCTTTATATATTATTATTTGTGTGAGCTGCAATGAATCTCTTTATAGTCTTTTAGCATGTTTATTGCTCAAAAGAGTGCTAGACACTTGAAAATTAAGGAAAATATTTTCCTAACTCCCCATTCCACTTATTTCTCTCTTAGACTCCCCCACACCCATTCTACTTTCCATCCACCCCTCACTTCAGTTGGTAACAGATTCTTGGTAAGGCTGGAACTATTAGCTTGGAGACAAAATATTCAGCCAGTAAATCCATGCCTGCTACGCTCGCGGTGGGGATCAGGGTCCTCTAGCTGAAATAAACACAACATTTTTTTTATAAACTTTGGACACCACTCCTTACACACCTTTATTAAACAATGCATTTGAAGCATGATTGATGCACATGTTGGCAGGGGTGGGCAGGGACGGAAGGAAAAGAGAGATACACTTGAATGAGATATCTTAATTGAACAGACTGCACGAAGACATCCTATACTCAGAACAGGCTCTCCCAACCCAACAGTTTCCAGTCATATTAGACTCCCACCATTAGCAGACAGTAATTGCATTATGGGTTTTGTAGTGTATTTTGATAAAAGTACCAGGTTGGAATAAAGCAACTTAAAAATGATAAAAACACTTTTGAAGGAACCAATAACAAAATGTGTTCCCTGCGTGCAATAGCGATGACCTCCGTGTAATTCTTAGGAAATTCCATGGCCCACTCTGAGAACTAACAGCTCAGCGATGAATTAACCAATATTAATTTAACAAATAAAATTGTTTCAGTTATTAATGCTGGTGCAAAGAATCAATATTGCAATTTTGACATTTGATATTAACAAATTAATTTTCAAGGTGAACATTCTAATTTCTAGTTAAAATCTAGTCTACATGTTCTTACCCCACCCCCATTTCAAAAGAGATATAAGAGCTGAACTGGGGTTTGAAAGCAAAACATAGAACTGCATTCTGAATATGCATACTGATATTAAAATATCTCCCTTTTTAAGGAAGACAGAACTGCCTTCTGTATTTTCCTCCTCCTATTTGGAACTTGACAGAGAGAGTTAAGCACTTAAAAAATGAATTGTACTGTTAATTTATGCTCAAGATTTCATTCTGATATGTCAGTGTCACTAGAGTTCTCTTTAAACAAAATTAAGAACAAACTGAATGCTTTTGGTAAATGTTCATTATTTAGAAAATTAAGCTCAAAGTCTTACTTGGCTACAATAAACATTAGGAAGACAATCTGAATGAGTACATTTAGGAAGCAGCAGGAAATCTGAGTCTGAAGGCTAACAACTTTCATACAGATTTTGCAAAATGATATCTTATCTGTTGTATTACTGAAAAGAACAGAACTTCAAAGAAAAATAACCACCATGATGGTATCATTTTATGTGCAAGCATACAACATCCTTGTCATTTAAAATTACAAAGGACGCTTGCACTCTACATTTTTTATCTAGTAATGGGAGAGAAGTTAATAAGAATTACTCAGAGGTATTCAGAAACACTTGGGAATGACAAAATTCAGTCCAAGGACTTCACACAACCTGTACTGTATGATCAGATACATAAGTCAAAGCTTTTTATTTTAAATGAAGCTATCGATGCAGTACACCATATTTCAGAGCAAGGAGCTTTGAGTATTCCTTGCCTAAGAAAATCCTACGAAATTAATGGGGTTGCCATAAATCGACAGACAACTTGAAGGCACACACACACAAACATGCACAATGATCAAACTGCTACTATACCCTCACTATCGCATCAACACCTACAACAGCTACCATAAAAATACTGTCTTCACAACTTCCTTCTGCAGAAAAGGAGGGCTGAAGCTGCAGCGGACCGTAGGGACACTCACACCAAAGGAGAAGAATATTGGCTACAATAGTGCATTTACTTCAATGTATGTGCCTGACAGAACTGCTGAAAAAGCACCCACACGACCAGACTGTGGCATGCATAAATTCTGTTCTCCATCTGAGCTGTGAAAGAAAGCTTGGAACGGATCACCTGGAGAAGGAACGAAAGGATAATACGGCACATGGTGTGCGGTTTAATCCTGGCATTTCAGCCATTGGCCACTTCCGCACTAGGCTGTTATAGCGCGATGATTCCACTTTCCACATCCTATGGAATCCTGGGGTTTGCAGTTTCGGGAGGGGACGGCCGCCCCCCCCAAACTGCAAACCCCAGGATTCCATAGGATGTGGAAAGTGGAATCATCGCGCTATAACAGCCTAGTGCGGAAGTGGCCATCGTCCCTTCATCTAGATTAGAACGCAGAGCTTAGGAGATGCTCCTTTCAAAGCACAAGCCATCATGATCAAGGACTCCCCTTGGCTGGAGCAGGAGGTAAATATGGGACCCGCTGACTAAAGTCAAGCATGCCGCTCGGGCTTAGACTGCGGTGAAACCACCTCGGACAGCCCTCCACGGCAGCATCCCGAGCCAAGGGTCCTGCAGGAGCCCAGCAAGGCGGCTCACTGTGAAGCCGGGGGGTGCAGGAGCCTCCCGGAGGGAACCGAGGCGACCCCGCGGGGCGGCTGCAATTTAAGATGGGGTGGCGGGAGGGGAGAAGCGTGTTAAGTGTCTCCCCCCGCTCGCAACCCCGGCCCCCACCGACGCGTCCCTTATCGGCAGCCCCGGCGGCGTCTGACCTGCTGGCCGAGGAGCTGCACTTCGGCTCCTCCATGGCTCTGGCGGCGGCGAAGGCGGAGTCTCTCATGCGTGCACCCGGGCTGGCATCGCGTCCACGGGAGCCCTTCTGCAGCCCGGCCCGGCGGCGAGCGAGAGGGAGGGGGGCGGGCAGACCCGAGGCCGTCGGTGTCTGCCCCGCTCACGACCCGGCTGCAGAGACCCGGCCGCGCAGAGCCAGCCCTGCGGCCGCCATCTTGAAAAGAGGCTCTGAGAGGAGCGAAGCCGGGAGCATCGGTAGTACGGAGAGCGTCTAGGGACAAAGCCAGCCACAGGCGCTCTCGTTCGCTGCCCTGGTCAGAAGAAGGGAATGGAGCGCCACCCGGAAGGAAGGGAAGAGGGCAGGACGTTCCGTCCTCCGCCGGGTGCTTTGCTTCTGCCGCCGCCGCCGCCGCCGCCGCCGCCGCCGGAGGGACTACAGCCGCGGAGGGAACGGGAGGCGGCGGGCGGATGAACGAACGGAGACAGGCAGGGCGTCTGTGGGAGGAATGTAACTTTACCCCCCCTTTGGGATTCCTCTCCCTCGCAGGGCGACGGTTCAGCCCCGTCGTCGTGCGTAATTTCCACAGACTGATGGCCATCGCCAGCGTCAGCGCCTCGCCCACGGGCGGCTGGTCTCTGTTGTCTCTGGCCGTTTCCCCACTGGCCTGCTATAGCGCTATCATTCCACTTTCAAGATCCTATGGAACCCTAAACTGCAAACCCCAGGATTCCGTAGGATCGTGAAAGTGGAATAATAGCGCTATAACAGGCTAGTGCGGAAAAGGCCAGTCTCTCTCAGCGATAAGGGGAACAATTCGGGACTCAAAGGGGGATGGAGCCGTAGTGGGTGGGCGTGGGGAGGAAGCCCCCTCCTTTCAAGTCTGCTTGCAATTTCTATTGGGATGGGGGGCTCCTTGCACAGAGACCTTCGTCAGTGTTGAATAAACACTGAAAGTCTGCACAAGTTTGCCTGGGCATCCCTGCTCTTCCTAGGCCATTTCCGCACTAGCCTGTTATAGCGCGATGATTCCACTTTCAACCTCCTCTGGAACCTGGGGTTTGCAGTTTCGGGAGGGGCCCGCCGGCCCCTCCCGAAACTGCAAACCCCAGGATTCCAGAGGAGGTTGAAAGTGGAATCGTCGCGCTATAACAGGTTAGTGCGGAAATGGCCCCAGACTCTGATTCTAGGATTGTAAGGTCTGTGCGTGTGCCTTCAAGGCGCCTGTCGACTTACGGCGACCCCATGAATTTCATAGGGCTTTCTTAGACAAGCAATATTCAAACCTGGTTGGCCATTGCCTTCCTCTGATAGTCACAATAGTCTACAGCACCTGGCATTCCTCTGCGGTCTCCCATTCAAGTACTAGCCAGGGCTGAATTTACTTATCTTCCAAGAACAGGATCTGGTGCCTTCAATGTACAGGACTGCTACAGTAAACCTGGTGTCCTCTTAACGTTAAACTAGCATTTTAAGGCATTCTTTCCTAAAAGTTCCTGCAACTTCTCCATACACATACCACACAAACCCATATTATTATCATTATATTATTATTTATTTGTATCCCGCCTCTCCATATGGATCGAGGCAGCGAACAACTTACAAATAGCATGTATTTCGATACATTTCTATACATGCCCCCAACAAGCTGGGTACTCATTTTACCGACCTGCAGATATGGATATGGATATGGTAGCCAGTCGTATAAATAATAGGACCACCTGTTCAGTACTTTTCATGAAGTTGGTGAATCCACCTGGGTGTCCTAACTGGACAGACTTCTTGTGAATCCTCTACTTAAGAGTCACGCATCCATCAGCCAAGAAGTAGCTCAGGGAAATCTAAAATTCCCCAGAAATACTTTCCCTGCCTTTTGCCTTTATAATGTTTATCAAGGGCAGGCTAACTATTCTCTAAGCAAGATGGAGGGAGCGAGGAGGGTAAATCAGGGCTGTAATTGTTATCAACACTGATAAAAACAAGCCAAAGAACAACACAGGAGGGCACAAAGTCAATTCCATTTTTTCTTGCAAGCTTTCAGAATTTTCCAATAATTTTTTACTGTTCTATCGAATACATGCAATTTGATATTCATCACTATGAACATGCATAATGTTGCACCTCTTCTTAACCCAATTTGTATAGTACAGTGTAATGTTTAATCTGACAAACACATCAGTAATTTTGTGTGCAGAACACATTATCCTTCTGCCTAGGCATCATCATGGATAACAACTCTCTTTGTACAACTGTTATCAAGACTCAAGAAACTGAGAGATTGGGAGCTTTTCTTTTCTTCTCTCTCTTTCTCTCTTTTTTTAAAGAACTGAGATGGGCAACACATGCTCCTCAATATATTGCTGGGCAGCAACTCTATCTTCCCTCACCACTGACAGCACTGGCTTGAACTGGGGTGACTTCCTGTCCAATAATATCTCAAAAGTTGCATTTTTTCCACCTCTCTTGTTGAAAGCATTTCTCTTATCAAATTGCAACAGAGGTAATAAGGAAAGAGATAACAGTCTAGGCCTTGCCTGTACTGAGCTGTAGGGCAAATATGCTGGGATGGGAATGATGCAGCCCTTCTGATATTGCTGGACTGTAGCTCTCAGCATTCCTTACCACTGGCAATATTTGCTAGGGCTGCTGGGACTTGCAGTCCAACAATGGAACTCTTGCACTTGACTGTTGCTCAGTCATTCCTTACCGCTGGCTGTGCTGCCTAAGGCTGCATGACTTGCACCAACATATAAAATGGATTCCAGAAAAACAGAAAAATCCTGTGTCCTTCACCATGGACAATAAGAATGGCCACCCTCTACACGAGGCTTATCTGACAGTAAATACATATTATACCAGGTTTACATGTAAGATCAGAAAGTGTATCAACTCCACCCCCTCCATACCTGGTGTCATGCTTCTTTAATCTGCCACCTTGTGGTTTCTGCACCATTCAGTTTGTTTCTCAGAAGCCAGAACTACTTAGTGTAGAGGATGAACCAGTGGGTGAGTGCAAGACTTGAGTATAATGCAACTGTACGTCAAAGAAATCCCTACCTGGGGGTAAGAAAACAAATCTTGTTCTCTTATGTCTTATTCAGAACAGTTATTTTTTTAGTGACAACCCAACACAGGATGCCATGATGACAAAGAACTAGTCTGCTTACAATGTACACACTTTAAATCATTACTGCTATTAATCTGATGTATGAACTTAACAGTGTCACCAGTTTTTGAGGGAAAACATTTGATCAGAGTGGTGCAGCCCTCTCGATTTTCTGGGTGGCGCCAATACAGCCCCTTAACCCTGATAGTTGCTTAGCCTGGTCCTAGATGAAACAGGGGAAAAGCCTTGCGCTCTGTTGGCTTCTATGTTGCATTTTTGAACCTTTAAAATCAAGGTGTTTAATACTGGAAGTAAGATCCAACCTAAAAGAGAGATTGCTATTTGATTGCTATTTGATTTTAACTTTTCTTTAACTTTAAGCACTTCACCACAGGCTCACACAAGGGATACACTGCAACATTTCACTACAGGCCCTCAATTACTCCCTCTGTTTCTGAAGTTCAGAAGTGAGTACAGATCCTTGTATAATTGTATATATGTGGGCAGGAGCAGGGAGGTCCTCTTGGCTATGGTCCCAGTTAATCCCAAAGATGCTGCCACATTTTTTCTCTCCCTTCCTTCCTCCTTTTCATGCTGCAAGAGACTAACACAGCTACTTCTCTGTATTGCTAAACTGGAAAAAGCATCGGGGGGGCCTGTTCACACTGCACAATTATAGTGTAATATTTCATCTTAAGTGCCATGGCAAGATCTCATAGAGTCCTGGGATTTGTAGTGTGTGTATATGTGCCCTCGAGTTGCCTGTTATGACATAAGACAACCCCCATGAATTTCATAGGGTTTTGTTAGGCAAGGAATACTTGGAGGTAGTTTTGCCAGTTCCCTCCTCTGAAATATAGCCTATAGCACCTGTTAATCATTGGCGGCCTTCCACCCAAGTACTAACCAGGGCTGACTCTGCTTAGTTTCCAAGATCAGACGATCTTCTGGTGTCTTTAGGACATTCAGGCCCTTCATTTGCAGTGTAAAGTATTTAGAATTCACAGCTAGAGAGCTCAAGTGCCTCACCAAACAAAACACTCCAGAATTCTACAGGATGGAACCAATGTAATTAAAGGGGAATAATAGCACTATAATTGTGTAGTGTATGTGAACAGGCCCCAGCTCTAATGAAGCAGGAAGAGATACCTGTCCCATATCAAGAGAGGCAAGAGAAGCAATGGAGCACGTACAGTGACAGCAGCCACCCTTTGCCTGCCCAATCTTCCTCCTCCCCAAATCACTGCAAGATTGTCAAGTGTTTTGTTTTATGCCACCTTACATTTAAAGGCCATCTAAACATCATTAGTTACATAGTATCCATCCTCAGAGTTAGTGGAGTGTAGAGATTTGAGTGTGGGATTAGGTCTCTGGGAGGCCAGGATTTAAATCCCACTCAGTCCTGGAAACCCACTGGATAATCTTGGGCAAGTCACACTTTCTCAGCCTAGGAGGGAAGCAATGACAAGCCTCCTCTGAAAAAATCTTGCCATAAGTCACAGTTGACTTGCATGCATGAAATAATGAACACCCTCAAATCTTGGCATAGATGAGTGAGACTGGTTATAGTGACACCATTAATGCAGCATCAGAAAGGTGGCAGGAGGAGAAAGCTACAAGTCTTCTAGCCTCAGGCAGTGACAGTGTCTTGTGATGCACCCAACTGAACACACACATGGGAAGCAGCGGCAGGCTTAGTTGAGGGCAGCCCAGAATCTGGAAGTACCAACACAAAAATACCTTTAGAAAAAAAAAATAAAAAGAGGAAGAATCTTCCACTGACAACTGTCATGTTCGGTGTCCACAGAACACTGACAGACATTTGGATGTAGGGGAGGGGTCAGGATGTTGGTGAGGAGTGATATGTGGCATTCCACAGAAATATTTGGCTGACTGCTTGGAAGTCTGAGCAGGAGGACTCTCTTCTGTGAACTCTGATTACAGATCATGCTTTTAAAAAATCACTGCAGGTTAGCCATTCCTTAATCAGAAGTTTCTGTGGAAATTCATTATTTTATGAAGTCCATTACTGCCTGACCTGCAGAGTTTAACAGCCAGGCTATGTAAGGAGCAAAACCAAAACAAAACCTTGACAGGAGAGAGTATTTCTGTCTCAGCAATGTCAGCTCATATTCTCCTGTGTCAGATCCTGCTAGTCTTCAGTGCTATTAAGTCATTGCTATTCTAGGAGTGTTTAAGTCATGGTACCATAAGGTCAGAAATATTCTTGGGACTCATCTCCTCTTGCCTCTGCCAGCTGAAGTATTCATCACCACTTCCTGTCTTGAAAAGTTATCACACACCATGTGGATCTTGTTTACTTATATAATAACTTTTTAAGTGTTTAAATTTTGTTTGCAAGTGAAGTGAACTTAATGTGCTCAGTTTATATTCACACAGGTATTATGCCAGCAAATGTCAAAAACCGTTTCCTATCAAATAATTTTCCCACCATTACATTAGTGTTCTTAATAATAGTTACATATGTAAGGTATCCTGCCCTTTCTTCAAGGAGCTCAGGGATGCATGCAAAATAGTTAAGCTGTTCTGTTTTCACAAGTCTTATGAGGTGTGTTAGGCTGAAAGAGAGGTAATTGCAAACCATGTCCTACGAGGAGCAGCTTAGAGAGCCAGGTTACGTTTACCCTGGAAAAGAGGTTAAGAGGTGACATGATAGCCATGTTTAAATATTTGAAAGGATGTCATATGGAAGATGGAGCAAGCTTGTTTTCTGCAACTCCAGAAACTAGGACATGGAGCAATGGCTTCAAACTACAGGAAAAAAGATTCCACCTAAACATTAAGAAAAACTTCCTGACGGTAATAGCAGTTCAACAGTGGAATACACTGCCTTGGAGTGTGGCTGAGTCTCTTTCTTTGGAGATTTTTAAACAGAGGGTGGCTGCCCATCTGGTGGGAACTGCTTTGGTAGCATATTCCTACATGGCAGGGAGTTGGACCAGATGGCCCTTGTGGCTTCTTCCATGATTTTATGGTCCTGAATCACTTAGTGAGCTTTGCATCTGAGCAGATTATTGACACCAGGTCTCCCCACATCCATCTTTTTCAATTTTTCTGATTTTTCAAGAAAAAAAGGCTTTGGGAAAAAGAAAAGAAAACAAAAAATTATTCCTTCCCCGATTTTTCCCTGTTTTTTTTCCCCCAGGCCTTTAGATCTCTACCAGGGTTTCACCAAACATTTTTCAAAGAAGCATATGATACTATTTCTTTAGCTGATTTATTTGATTTTCTCCTGAATGGAACTCTTCCAGCAGACAAAGGATTGCTGTCAAACTTGTCTGTTAGTCTGTCAAACCTATTATATAGTATATGATTGACTACATTGTTCTATCCAGAAGTTACATAACTGCATCTTATCTGCATGAGGTCATAAAGCTAGTTATCGTCTAACTTTCTAATTAGGTATTTTAAACTGGAGTCAGTCTAAATTTAGCCACTGTAACCTTTTGATTAGTTTCTTGAAGAGAAACTGCTCAAATGTAAAATCTAAAGTATAAGCACTAAAAACACAGAAATTAAGCCACTGTTAAACAAATTCCCTAAAATACTCCTAATACAATATAAGGATGAAAATTATGTTGCATTCCGGATGCTGTTGGGATTGCAACTTCCTGCACTTCTTACCACTGGCTGATGAGAGTTACAGTCCAACATATCTGGAGAGCTGCCACAATTACCTGCCTTCCTACCAATCTATGACACTGAATCTTGATAAACCAATTTTTGTGTTTTATATTTGCATCTTATATTACCTTCAAGGTCATGTGGTTTTCCATGAACTTTATCATTTCTAAAGGCTGCAGTTTTGCACTCTATTAACTTACATTAACTTCAGACAGACTTAAGCCATCTTTCTGTATCAAGACGGAACACAGCGTTTAAGGCTGCTGCATTATCACTGTTTAAATGTATTTTCCTGTTATTAATGTTATCACAGTGTCTTTTTGTTCTTGCTTTTTTTAAAAAAAAGTCTGCTGGTATTCTATTCATTTCCCCAGCCACGTTTTATCTGATGGCATTGCTTCTGTCAACAGAATGGAGAGGGTTGCTTACCCTTCCCTCTGCAGTACCCCTGAAGAACTGCACCAGACATTGGGGGAATGGGTTTTCAGAAGGCAACAGGTGCTGCAGGGAAGACGAGAGGAAAAAAACTTAATCACATGATGGTACTTTTAATTGTGTAACACTGGAATAAATGCAGTGATATGTCACACTTGCACACCCAGTATAAATATCAGTTGGGGAAAAGTTAGACTTGGAAATTTTTTCCCCACATATCCCTTTCATATATATTGTACAGTGTATTTAAATATAAGCATCTCTGACAACTGGCTCCATAGGAACAAATTCTATAAGGCACATGACCTACTGATGCTGACCTTTACTTTCTTCTTAATCATTTACTCATTCAAGTTCAAGACAGGTAAAGGCAGTGGTGAAGTCACATTATCTTGAAAGAATGACCTTTCCTGGAAATGCCACAATTGTAGAAGGAGTCATATCTTTTGTCAGGCAGTGTCAGATTATTCTACACAGACCAGGCTTCTGAATATGGATTTTTAAATAGCATTTAAAAGAAAACACTTAGAAGCATGTGTTTCCTCCATAGCTTTATTCCAAGCAAGAGTTTTGACTGTATCAGTGGCATAATGGTACTGCATTTCAAATTAACATGAGTGGGCATGAAGTCACCGTACTGGTATAACATGTTATATTTTCTAGTTGGTTTAAAGATTACTTTTAAATAGTATCTATGGGCATTTTCAGAGGTATTTTAATATACCTTTTTCAGCTTGTTTGCCATTTTCCAATTAATCCCTTTTTTCTTAAGGAATGAAAAATAAAAAAGCATTACAATGAGTGTTGCAACCAGTTTTTTTTAATATATAAAATGCATGATTAAAAGAAATAATTTTTTCTTACCAACTATAGTGAGTGGCAGGAATGAACTACTTTTTAAAGTAACTTTCCAAGCTCTGATTTACAGAGTAGGATACACAGTCTATTCATTAGTAATATTCTTACTGTCAGTAGAATGCTATGTTACACACTGAAACCAAAACAGTCTCCTGTCACATTTGTTCTAGGGCAACCATTTGCACTTTTGCACCATTTGCACTTTTGGCACACTTATTTTCTGAGTTAGAAAACAGGTTATTTAGTCTTAATTCCTTCTTTTAAAAAACCATTTAATGTTAAAAAGCAAAACCTGAGAAGGAAATGCAAGGAGGTGGTTACAGCATAGTGGCAGAGCACCTATAAGCCCCAAGTTCTCAGTGCCTGGCATCTCCAACTAAAAGGTTAAGGCAGAAAGTGATGGAAAAGACTTCTGTTGGTTAGAGTGGACAGTACGGAACTGCACAGCTAAACAGGCTGAACTGCTACATTGTACCTTCCCATATTCCTAACTCCAGTGTTT
Source organism: Ctenosaura bakeri (assembly GCA_948474755.1). NCBI lineage: Eukaryota > Metazoa > Chordata > Lepidosauria > Squamata > Iguanidae > Ctenosaura > Ctenosaura bakeri. The sequence goes on along the minus strand of CAOLHI010004373.1, from coordinate 17,009 downwards.
TTACATGAGTCACCAGACTGGAGCACGCCTCCTGACTGGAAGAAGGCATGTCTCATGACTCATGCAGGCACACAAAGGCAGTCTCGTCTTGGAAACAAAACTATACAGGTAATCCAGTTGTACTGCCCTAACATTAAAGGTAACTGAATGATTGAATCACACTCAGTGCAAAGCAGACTTTTCCTGTCTCTCTCCCTTTTCCATCCCCTTTAATTCTAGATTCTTACATAACCACCAGTACCCTAAAGAAAATGACGAAGGGAAAATATCCATCAACACATACAAGAGATATTTCAAACCACACTGAAGGCAACTCTTGGCTGTTACATAACTCCATGATTCACATGATGGCAGCCAATTTTCACCCTTCTTTTAATTTAATCCAGGGGTGGGGAACTTTTAACACCCCCCCCCATGCTGTTCAACTGCAACTCCCATCTGTTGGTCAGAAATGACAGGAGTTGTAGTTTAGCTACACAAGGCAGACTGCAGGTTCCACATCACTGGTTTAATGTTAAGTGTGTATACATTAAGAATGGAGAACAAGCAAAGTCTAACTATTGTCTCTCTGGAGCTAACATAAAATGAGCAAGATACAGGTAAATACAGACTGCTACATTAGTGAAGAGCTATAGCCCAATTTCAAAGCATATACTATGCATGAATTCTATCCCAGGTTCAATCCCTGCGGTCGGCAAGTAGTGCTGGCAAAGATGCCTTTCTGGAATGCTGCCAATTAGCGTAAACAATACTGAGCTTGACAAACCAACAATCTGTGAGCATTCCAGATATACAGCATCTAGTATAACAAGTCAAAAGACAGCTATTTGTCCTTCTTTAATGGATTATTTGAGGAGCCAGCGTGGTACAGTGGTTTAAGTGTTGACTAAGGCCATTTCCGCACTAGCCTGTTATAGCGCGATGATTCCACTTTCAACCTCCTCTGGAATCCTGGGGTTTGCAGTTTCGGGAGGGGCCGGCTGGCCCCTCCCAAAACTGCAAACCCCAGGATTCCAGAGGAGGTTGAAAGTGGAATCATCGCGCTATAACAGGCTAGTGCGGAAATGGCCTAAGACTCTGGGAAACCAGAGTTAGAACCTCCATTCTGTCACGGAAACCCACTGAGTAACTTTGGGCAAGTCACATTCTCAGCCTCAGAGGAAGGCAATGGCAAATCTAATCTGAATAAAGGTTGCCAGAAGTAAGAGACAATTTGAAAGCATATAACAACAAAAACAAAGAAGAAAGATCAGAAGCAATGGAGATAAAATTTGGGAAGGTTACAAATGGAAGATGTCCACAGCCAGACCCCTTGTAAAATTCTAGAATCTGAAAAAGTTACCTTTTGAACTTTTAACTCCTCAAATCTGCCAGCCAGAATGACCAGTTCTGATGCTAGCTGTGGCATTCTGGGTGCTGCAGTCCAAAAAGTAGCTTTTCTACAGCCTGTAAAATTCAACATTTGACGCAGGTGATTAAAGAATAAAAATTTCACCTGGAAGCTCCCTGACTTTCCACAAGGCAGCTTCCTGTACAGGAATACTTTTGTCAATAAACACTCTGACAGACAAGCTCCTTTTTACAGAATATTTTTTATGACAATCCAGCCCCCTGTACTTCCTCATTCTCTGTCTATAGCTGGAAATCTTTCAGAAGCATCAGAACTAGGAGAATGGCTAAGAAGTGCTGGAGAAACACAGACTTTTGCTATCGGGTTGCAGCAGTCTGTCTGCAATAAATGACACAATGAAACTTGTGCTGGAAAGGAATGGGTCTACTCTAGCTTACCCCACTGTAGCAGTGTGTGCCTGCCTACAATAGATGCGGTAACAGCAGCTAACTCAGAATCCCTTACTGAATGTGTGTGGACAACAATACAGAGAGAAAAGGTGGTAGCAAATAAGCCTGCCTCACCAGTGTGCTAAAAACAAACAAACAAATCTCTCTGAGTTTGGCCATCAAAATGGAAATCATAAGAAAAGTGGAGGCTGGTGAAAGAAAAAGGCATCCCTGGATGCATTTTGGAAGAAGCTTTCAAGTGGTCTCTAGAAGGTTTAAATACTTCTGTTTACTGATATGAGGCTTGCCTGACCTGATTGTTTCATTCCACACGTGCATATTGTTGTTGCTGCTGCTGCTGCTGCTGTGTGCCTTTAATTCTGACTTACAGTGACCCTATCATGAGGTTTTCTTGGCAAGATTTGTACAGAAGGGCTTTTGCCTTTGCTGTCCTTTCAGGCTGAGAGAACGTGACTTGCCCAAAGTCACCAAGTGGGTTTCCACAGCCGAGCGGGGATCTGAACCCTGCTCTCCAGGGTGGTAATCTAACGCTCAAACTGCATTCTCAGTTTTGAATAAAAAGTCTGCTGAAAGACATTGAACTACTTTTTATTTTCTCGTGTAGGATCCTATCTCTATTCTTTCCATATTACTCCCTGTTCTTCTGCCTTTGATAACAAATTTTATGCTATATGTATCTACTTTGGTAACTGAGATACATACCTGTACTCATGACATGGCACAGATATAATCTCATCCAAGTTTGCTCCTATGTTTAAAATTGTTTTAACACCTTTTTAATCTGTCCTGTTTTAAATGTATATGTTCCTTTAAATGAAAATTTACGTTTAAACGTAAGGTTTTACACTGAAATGATTCTTGAAATTATTGCTAATTTTTAAGTTATTTTTAGCTGTTCACACTGTTTTTATTGTATGTTGCCCTGTGGTCCTCCAATATAGGGAAGGATACAAATATTTTAATATAATAATATATTGAATTGAGGAGGGTATTGCCTCAGGGAAAAATGGACCATTTGCCCACAGCTTGGTTGAAGACAAAGGAAGTTACCAGCTCTGTCATAAGTTTGTGTCACTGCTGTGTGGAATACCCATGCCCACCTGCGTTGAAAGATGAGTAGCATTACAACCAGCCCACCTTCCTGAAAATTTAGGAAACAATATGCATATAATGAGTGCCTCCAGCTAAATATTTAGCTGCTAGAAATGTACATACTTCACTGATCCACATGCATGTTCTACATACAAAGTATGTTATTAATTGACTTCCCAAATCCCACCGATATGAACACGTATGTCCACTTTTTTATTATTAAGCAACATTCTTTTCTCAGGGTGCAAAATTTGGTCATTTTATTACCACACACACACACACACACACACACATCCCTAAGTCTAATTGCTGAAAATAGTTCTTATGGTAAGAAAAAAGGGGGCACAACCAACACTATTAGTAGTTGATTTGGCAGCCAAAACCCATATATCAAACATTATACTGGATGAATTCATCCATATATTAAAACTGGCATCAAGAAATGTCCAAACTCTTGTAAGAAAGAAACAAGGTCTGCTGCACAGGAACAAAGTATAGGTTTGATTTCAACCCAGTCTTACCAAGGGAGGCCCTGGAACTTGCTTTTAGGGCCCCAGAATAAATAGAGAAGCTTGAATGCTCTGGTTGCAAAATGCTTTTCTAATTCCTGAATAGAAACAGGGAGGAGGGTCTCAGAAACATATTGGGACAAGAGCAGCTATCAGGCCTTTCAGCTAGGTCGGCAGAGACCAAAGGAATGTGCAAAGCTGTCAAACTCAGCCGTATAGAGGCTTTTGCTTTTCCAGCACGAGGCTTACTAGGACTTGGGTCTGCGTTAAATTACAAGCTTTTTTCTGCACAGAAATGCACATGCATTTCTATGAATATTTTTTAAAATGAAAGCTTTCTGGCAAGGATTTTGCAAAAGGACACACTTTTGTACTTATCCCTCCCCACTAAACTTTAGTTGGAGGGGGAAAATGAATATACAAAACAAACAAAAAACATAAACAAACATGCTTTAGTCTCAAAGGTTCACATTTTTCAAAAGGACGCAGCTTTTCATGCAGTTTTCGAATGTGCACAATTTTCCAAAACAAATTTCATTTTGTTTTGTGAACTTCATCACAAGCTTGGAAATCTACAGAAGTGTGTGGATTCCTGATCACAAATTCCTTTCACCTCCAGAAGGTTCAGACTGGATAACTCTTGCACTCATATTCATCCAACAGATTTTTCGCCCATCCTTAGCAGAGACTTCTAAGTTAGAAAGGAAATTTTGCCATTACATGAACATAATGTATGAGGTCTGCAGATCAAAGCTTCAGGATCTGAATGCTTTTAAAGAAAGGGCTTTTAATGGGGTGCTGTAATTCTTTTCACTGTAATGTTTTTAAAGTGCTTTTTATTATATTTTAATTGTACATATTAAAGTGTTTCTAATACTACTTACCTTTTATTTACATGTTAACTTTAATCTTTTCCATGTTCTGGTTATATTGTACTTCTTTTAATTTATAAGTTGCCTTGGGAAAAAGTGGGATATAAATAACGTTCAAGAAAAGCAATAATGATAACCATCATCATCATCATCATCATCATCATCATCAAAATCTTGACACAATTGTTGCCCCATTGAGAATGTTCGGCAAGAAAATGGGATTTCATGTCACCTCTACAATTTGGGCCTTTCCATGCTTACTGAGAACTAAGCCCTACTGAGTTCAATGGGATTTACATGCAGGTCAGCAAGCACAAAATTTCAGCCTTAAGGAAAGGGAAAGGGCTGAACAATGGAGATGTGAAAGCATTTCCAGATGTGTGAAAAAGAAGGCCCAGAGACTGGTCGAGCAAGATTACAAGAATCCTGATAACATATGTGCAGAACAAATAAAGCAACCTAAAGGAGAATGAATTAAAAGAAGCAAAGGAAGCCTCTGTGTGTGTGTGTGTGTTTGTGCACGCGCATGTGTGTAGTAGTAGTGAAAGGCAGAGTTGACACTGGGCACCAGAACAGTTAGAGGAATGTGAAAAAGAAGGCAACAAGTCCAACAGAAAAAGGGAGAAGTTCAATTAGAAGCAAGTACTGTCCCTTATTCTGCTCTGTATTTATATATTGCTATGCTGTCTAGAGAGCTCTGGTGATTCAGTGGCTTTGAATACTGTGGGTCCTTGGTACCTGCCAAATTAGATACCAAAATTAGTGGATGCTCAAATCCTATTACATACAATGGCATAGTAAAATGGCATCACTTATATAAAATGGAAAAATCAAAGTTTGCTTTTGGTTTTTTGTTGTTGCTGTTGTTTTTTGTTTTTGTTTTTGGAGGGGGTGATATTTTCAAGCCATGGTTGATTGAATCCATGGATACAAAATCTGAAGATATACAGGGCCAACTGTAAATAAAATTAGGTTAACCTGTTTGATGCCTCACCTCCATTTAAAGAAAAAAGAAACTGAAGGGTAACGAAAAATACAGAAAGATCAAATCATCGGCACTTTGCTGTTTAATAAAAGACAGAGATTTCATAAGCCAAGGGTGGCAGGAGTTACAAAAAAAAAAACCTTCACTAACATGACATCTGGGATCTCCTTTTAAAAAAAGGGCAGGGAGGGGAATAGCATCTGTCTTTTGCTCTGAATAGACCATTTCTTCATTCAGAAAGTTTCCCATCACATTTCCCCATCTTCTACAAAGAAACCTCTTTAAAGCACAAGATTCTTTCCTATCAGTTAAATAAATGCCAGCTATTTTTGGAAAGAGTGGGGCATAGTTTTAAGTTCAGAAAGTGAAGGACTTCTAACAGATGTACATTTGCAACTAGTGGGATGTTTTCGTTTTGTGCTGAAAATGGACCGCTTTGTTTAGCAGGGGCTTTTTACTCAATATCCTGAATAAGCTATAAGCACCTAGCACAGAGCTGCTGGAAAGAGTTTTCAAAAAACATGAAACAACCACAAACCAAAGCAATTATAATAGTTTCTATTAAAAGTTCTGATGTCCCTCCACATGGAAATTAACTATAAAAGGCAAGTGATCAGTAGGTGATAACACTTTAACACTTGTGTACTTAGAAAACTGTCTCCGAGGGACTCACCCAGTTGACAGATATCTGCGGCAGTGTGCAGTCCTTGAGCTACAGTTTATGCTGACTGCTACTTGTAACATAAGCAGAAAGGTTTATGACAAGGATGGCAAATATGTGGCCCTTCAGATGTTACTGGATTGCAGTTTCCATCATTCCTCAACAATGACCATACTAGCTACAACTGACAAGAGTTGCAGTCTAGCAAGATCTGGAGACCCACACATTCTCCACCTCTGGTTTAAGAGCAATGGGTTCACTTCTCCAGCTCAGAAGTCACTCAAAAACGTTCTTTGTTAGTTCCAACCAATCAAGATGACTTCCTCTGGGCAGTGCCAGGATTTAAGCTGAAGTGCTGTATCAATACACTACTTCCAGAGCATTAGCAGAAACAACAGGAAGAAATGAAGGACATGCTATTAAGACAATTATATCTCACACTAAGATACTAGCAAGTCTCTCTCATTAAATTTTATTGTTAGTTTCAGTTTACTTGTCCTTGGGCTTGGTCTCTCAACTCTCCTATGAAATTCAAGGGGTGAATGAAAAATGCGTACAAAGTATACCGTCCTATATATACTTTCTTTCCTATACACACTTACTTGGACGTAAGTCTCACTGAGCTCACTGGGACTTTCTTCCAAGTAGAAATGTATTCAATTGCACTGTTAATTGCAAAGTTATTTCAGATTTGCCCAACAATGCACCAGTGGATTTCCCTCACCTTTTCAAAGTATATTTAATCCAGATTCTCCTCTAACTTTTAATCTAAACAGTTTTGTTCCTCACTCTTTCAATTCAGTATCCTGAATCCAGAGTTCATTTAATAAATTTAGATTTAAAATGCACCATCCTACAAAAAAGGATATTCAAACTGGCTAACACTAACAAAATTCAAATGCAAACCAAATGGAATTAAAATATGATATTTTAAGTTCCCTTTCTGTCTTCACTTGTTCAACTGCTCTGCATGTTGAGATTTCTTCACTTACTTGAGCCATCTAGATTGTTTTAACAAAATGTTCCTCAAAGCACAATTAATGTAATTTGGTATATCTAGTTTCTACCTTTTTTCTGCTTTAGTTACAGGTACAAAACTAACTGATAAAACTCCACACTGGATTGGTGTTAAAGCAGACCTTTCAAATGTACAAGATTGTCTTCTACAAGGCATCTCAAGGCAACTTGCTGCTATAATTCTTTTCAGTGGAGACGCCTGTATTCTAACACTGCCATCATAAAGGTACCATTAAAAAACACATAGATTCTCAATTTGGAATTTTAACTAATGCTGCAAATCTTTAGAAAATTTTCTTGGGTTGAAACTACTGTAATTTATTTCTGAGTAGATATGTTTAGGATCAATATGTTAATGTGAAATATAAAAATATTTCCTTTTAGAAAGCTGTAACTTGTCAGATAGAGCTTATCCATATAAAATTGACTTCATCCCTTATTTGCCTCCTTCAATACATTTTTTTCTGGTGTCATCACTACAGATTAGATAGTCACTGGATTAAAGATTTGGAAGGTATATCAAAGATCCTCCAGTCTAATCTAATAGCAGTATAAGGCATCTGTTACTGCAATATCCCAGAGAGATGACTAGGTCCTACTTCTAGAGCAAAAGAAAACAATTGTTCCATCATCCATGAGAAAGCTTGTAAAACACTTGGTGATGGCTAACTGTATCACTGCTTAATCATCTCTTCTCCAAACTAACATACAATGCTCCTTCAGCCTATCCTCACACAACAGCTTTTACATGCATAAATTTAGTCCTTAGTATGGTTATTTCAAAGTGAGCTGGTTTACTGGCAAGTCTAACACAAAGCAGAACAGGGGTACAGAATCTTTGGCCTTTCAGATGCACTGGACAACAGTCCCTGTTTAATCCCTTGCCCTTAGCCATGCTCACTGGGACATCCCAAAGAAATCCAAAATGTCCAGAAAGCCAAAGGTTTCCCACACTGCTCTAGAATATCTAGGTCAGGGTGTGAACCTCCTTCCCATTTGCTATGCTGTTGGGTACTTGCAATGCTACAACATCTAAAGGGCCACAGGATTCTCATCCCTGACTTAGAGAGAAAAACTCTCAGAGGCATATTTGGTGGGGATGTGAATGAGGGCTTTTCTTGGGGGCGCTCCTATGCAGTGAAATTCCCTTCTAAATGAAGCTATGCTCTGGGATTCTGGGGGAGAAGGCAGCATATAAATAAATGAAATAATATTAATAACAACAATGACAACCTGACTCCCAGACTATCCTAATATGCCTACTGGCTGCATCCTTTCAGCATCAATGGGTACAGTGTTACTGAAAGAGGCCCAGCCAGGGTTCTCGATCACAATGAAAAGTCTGGCATGCCTACAGCTGTGTACAGAGACATCCCCTTCCAACTGATGCCAAGCTCTCACGGATGGGGAATAGGGCCAGCAGGCATGATGGCATTCGGGGTTTGGGTATCCAGTATGACTGCTGCAGACCCAACATCTGTGACCTCCTCCCAATGGCAGGCGGCTTGCGGGTCTCACCTGCAGTTCAGGAACTACAATTTGAGAACCGAAGAGCTACAGCATTTCCTTTTTGGAATGAGAGGTAATGTAAACATAGTGACTAACAAGAGTGAGTTGTGATTTGGGAAGTGATTGGAAAAAATCTTGCTTCCTAACAGTTCAGATAGGGAAGCCCCCATTTCTAATTATGTCAGCGATAACAATGCTGATATGATTTACAGAGCTACTGTAAAGATCGCTCGGCAAATTGAGCATTGTGTACCCTGAAAAGCTAACTACTGTTATGATCTGTTCTGTATTTGATTGCCAGCATATTGGAAGTCCAAACAGAAAGTCCATGGCTGGCTCAGACACACCTTCCCTATCTAGTTTCAAAAGCTGTGCCATCTTACAACTATCCATCATCAACAGAAAGAGTTCGCTGAGCAGTTAATAATTAAATGCACAACCAGACATTCTTTTGTTCTCAGAGCACTGCAGACAGCTGACTAAGAGCCCAATTTGAACATGTAAAAACTTATACAATTTAAATGTGATTTAAAGATGCCGAAGACCAGCTTTGGCCTGAAGAATCTCCCCCCTTGGAAACTGACACCATTTCTCTACCTAAGCATGTATCTATCCAATTCCTTTAAATCATATATGAATTCCAATTCTGCAAGCCATAAAGACTCTGCACTCGGGGACTCTGCATTATTAGCTTAATCCCAGGTACACTTATTCATGAGATATTCCTAGTAAAGACAGTGAGACTTACTTTTAAGTAAAACTGAGAGGATCAGGCTACAATCTTATCCAAACTTAGAGCCTTTTGCACTACACTGATATAGTGCTATTATTCCACTTTCAACATCCTGTAGAATTCTGGGCTTTGTAGTTTACTGAGGCTCAAGAGCTCTCTGGCTGAGAATTCTAAAGGCCCTCCCTAAACTGCAAATCCCAGGATTCCCTAGGATGTTGAAAGTGGGAAAAAATACCACTATAATAGTGTAGTGCAGAAAGGCCCTTAGATGTATGTCCTTAATTGAACTCCCTTGGACTCATTTCCTATTAAAAACACATAGGATCCCACTGTCAGGCTACAGTCCCCCTTACACTTACGCGCAAGCAAGCCCCAGGGAACTTCTTGGGAAAAGATCAATATAAGCTCAGTCTGCATTCTTGCAACAGCGGTTCAGAAAACTGCCACACAGATATTACTAGCGGATCCAATCATAGAGACAATCTCACCGTTCTAAGGTTCTCAGTGCAAGATTCCCAGTCAAGCTGATCCAAAGCAAAGCTTGGCCAAGGACGATAGCTTAACAGTAGGACCCATGCAAAAGGTCTCAATTTCACTTCTTAGGATCTCCAAGCAAGGCTGAAGATGACTCTTCTCAGAAACCCCGGGGCAGCTGCTGTGGACAACACGGAACGAATGGACCACCTCTGCATAAGGCAACTTGTATGATCCAGACCAGAGCTTGGAAAAAGGGCATGAGGGACCACAACTCTTCCAATCCAGCAAACATTGCCTGGAAGTCAATCCTCAAAGCTGTTGTGCAAAAAACACAACATGCTTTTTTCCATTTTTTCCATGCTCTCGTTGCAAACTAGGCATGCCACATGCTTTACAGACAATCCACGGTGCTTTAGAGAAACCTCTGCCTAGAAACAAGCCCCACTGAGAGTACAATGGGACTTTACCCCAAGGCAACCGTGCACCCATTTTTTCCATGCTCTCGTTGCAAACTAAGCACGCCACATGCTTTACAGACAATCCAGATGACTCTTCTCAGAAACCCTGGGGCAGCTGCTGTGGACAACACTCAACTAATGGACCACCCCAGCATAAGGCAACTTGTATGATCCAGGCCAGAGCTTGGAAAAAGGGCATGAGGGACCACAACTCTTCCAATCCAGCAAACATTGCCTGGAAGTCAATCCTCAAAGCTGTTGTGCAAAAAACACAACATGCTTTTTTCCATTTTTTCCATGCTCTCGTTGCAAACTAGGCATGCCACATGCTTTACAGACAATCCACGGTGCTTTAGAGAAACCTCTGCCTAGAAACAAGCCCCACTGAGAGGACTTTACCCCAAGGCAACCGTGCACCCATTTGGTGCAGGATCATCCTGTGCAAGCTTACCCAGAAGTCATTCCCATCGTCTCCACCGAGTTCACTCCCAAAGATCCATGTTTAGGATGGCAGCTTTTTTTTTTTTTTTTGCCTTTCAGGGACCACGAGAGAGGCTTTAGGGTTAAGCGGACAATTGCTAGAGGGGTCTACCAGGAAGCGATTCAAATCAATGTGGCTCGTTGCTCTTTCCTCACGAAAGCTCGGTTATCCTCCAGGTTGCCACAGAAGGTGAGAAGGGCTGCTGGAACCAAACCTCGTGCCAGCGTTACTCCCCTCTTCTCCCGGCTCTGGAAACCCCGGGGAGGACCGCAGGGTGGGTCACTCTCGGCTTCCCCAAGCGCCCCGCCGAAAGCGCCTTTTTCGCCCCTCGGCGGCGGCGGCGCCCCTCAAGTCTCCGCCTCCTCAAGGGAAAAAGGGGACCGACTTGGCCGCGTTTCCTTCCGCGTCCTCCAGGAAAGGCACGCCAAGAAGCGCAGGCGACCGAGCGGCGGCACGAGGCGGCAGCGCCGGGCCCGCCGCGGAGATGCCAAACGCGGAGCATCCCGACCGAGCGGCGCGGAGGGGAGGGGGATTTTTCCCGCCCGGGCGCTGGCTGTGACCTGCTGCCCCCTCCCGGGCGTGGCTGGAATGGCAGCCTTGGCGAGAGAGCCGCGCCAACAGGAACGCGGGTGGAGGGAGGGAGGAAAGCTGAGTGTACCTCAGTGGTTGCCATGGTGACCGTAACGCTGAAGAAAACTCTGGCGCTTTCTGCTCTAGGCCGTTTCCGCACTACAGTGTTAAAGTGCTGCTATTCCACTGTCAACCTCCTATGGAATTCTGGGGTTTGTAGTTTAGGGAAGGGCACTTTGAATTCTCAGCCAAAGAGCTCTTTGGTCTCAGTAAACTGCAAACCTCAGAATTCCACAGGGTGTCGAAAGTGGAATAGCAGCAGTTTAACACTGTAGTGCGGAAATGGCTGTTATGGCGCTATTATTCTGCTTTCAACATCCTATGGGAACCTGGGGTTTGCAGTTTAGGGAGGGGCCTTTAGCATTCTCAGGCTCTTTGGCCTTAGTAAACTACAAATCCCAGAATTCCACAAGATGTTGAAAATGGAATAATAGCACTATCACAGTGAAGTATGGAAACGGCCTTAGGTCTACCAGGCCCCTACACATAGGAGTTATAATCCAACCACTGAAAGTTTTCCAAACTTTGTGCTGAACAACCAAATCCAAACTTTTTCCAGTTCTGTTTTTGACACCTTTGCAAAACAGGCAAATTATAGTCCAGTCAAAGAAACCTTTGAGGCCCCTCCCTAAACTGCAAACCCTCAGGGTTCCATAGGACGTTGAAAGTAGAATAATAGCGCTATAACAGTCTAGTGCAGAACGGCCTTTGAAATTATCCTCGGGAGCTCTCTGCCTAAGAGTCCTGACTTCACAAACTTACGGGCAATTTTGTGGAGGGTAGAAAAGTTAACTTTTTGGGTTACAGCTCCTAGCATCCTCCAGTCAGCAGCCCACAACATCCAGGAGCCATTCAGGCCATTTCCACACGAGCCTGTTATAGCGCGATGATTCCACTTTCAACCTCCTCTGGAATCCTGGGGTTTGCAGTTTCAGGAGGGGCCAGTCGGCCCCTCCTGAAACTGCAAACCCCAGGATTCCAGAGGAGGTTGAAAGTGGAATCATCACGCTATAAAAGGCCCGTGTGGAAATGGCGAGAGCTGCAGTGCAAATAAGTAACTTTCCAGAAGAAGCAGGGTTCCTCAGACTTGCAAAACGTTAGTAAAGTAAAGCACACAGAGCCTGGGACTAATAAGTAAGACAGAACATTGGCCTACATTTTTGGTAACAAGGAAACCAGATTTTAAAAGTAAGGAAAAAGGTGGAAAACACTCCTATTAGGATTCAAAAGTTAGTGTTAAAGGCATTGGTATTGGTATTTAGACAAGGATTTTCCAAGTTATATGGCATTTTCTTACCAGTCTTAAGAGTTTTTTCTCAAAGAAGGAAAAGAAAATATTGGAAAAGTAGTGAGCAGCACAAGTTATGTACTAAGCTACTTGTTTTCTTCGTTATAACTGCGAACAGCAACAAACTATGATGCTTTTAAACATTATGAAGAGTAAGGGAACAAATTAAAGTTACTTTGGAAGCTCTGAAAATTCATAGGAATTGCTGAAGATCTGTGAACCCTATACCTGAATCCTAAAACAGACTCAAAAGCACACCAGTCTTGTGTAGGTTGTGACCTTTCGTAGTACAGTCATAGCTGGCACTGGACTTAGTTAAATTTGGGTGGTGTCAGGAGTTTCCTGTTACTAACTTTCTCCAGCCAGAACAAAACAGTAAAGTTTCCTGTTTGGTGTGTCTTTTAAATCTTCCATGACTAATTGCAGGGCAGGTGAAGTCTGTATGTGGAGACTTCAGATATTATTTTATTAACAGGCAACAGAGACAGAATCCATTCCAGTTATAACAAAAATTTGCCAACAAATATGGAAAACAACACAATGGATTAGGGCCATTTCCGCACTAGCCTGTTATAGCGCGATGATTCCACTTTCAACATCCTCTGGAATCCTGGGGCTTGCAGTTTCGGAAGGGGCCGGCCGGCCCCTCCCGAAACTGCAAGCCCCAGGATTCCAGAGGATGTTGAAAGTGGAATCATCGCGCTATAACAGGCTAGTGCGGAAATGGCCTAGAAATGCTCAGTACAGGGACTGTAGTAACCAATCAGCTATGGCACTGATCTTTCATCCAAGCAAAGTGATGCTCAAGGTTTTACAATAAAGATTTTTACCTGGTATGGAGCAAGAAATGTCAGATGTCCAAATTGGCTTCTGAGAAGAAACACGCACTAGGGATCATATTGCAAACATACTTTGGATAGTGGAACACACCAAGGAATTTCAGAAGAAAAACACCCTGGGTTTTATAGATTATAGCAAAGCTGCTCATGAGAAATTATGTTTCATCCTAAAAGAAATGGGTGTGCCATGGTATCCGTCTTGACGTGTAACATCTACTCTATACAAGAGGCCATTGCCAAGACACAATATGGAGAAACATAGTAATTTCTCATTAGCGGGGGGGGGGTCAGACGAGGCTGCATTTTATCACTCTATCTCTTTAATTTATCTTCACAGTATATTATACAGAAAGGGGCATTAGATTTTAAAAAAGCATGCAGGAAAATTAAAGGAAGGAATGTCAGCAATTTAAGATGTGAAAATGATACCATATTACTCAAAAATAGTGAAGACTTGGAACAACTGTTGATGAAAGTTGAGGAAGAAAATGCAAAAACAGGTTTACAGCTAGACATTAAGAAAACAAAAATAATAACCATAGATGATTTATATAACTTTGAAGTGGTTAATGAAGACGTTGAAATAAAATCATAGAATCTTAAAGTTGGAAGGGGCCACAAAGACCATCTAGCCCAATCACCTATCATGCAAGAAATACATATTAAATAGTTAAAGATATCATAGACTTAGGCTCTGTCATTAATCAAAATGAAAACTTAAGAAATCAGAAGTCTGAAATTTGGAAGGGCAGCTATGAAGGACCTAGATAAGATCCTCTGATGTAACAATATATCAACAGATATCAAAGTCAGGATCATCCATATCACTGTATTTCCAGTTTCTATGTATGGATATGAAAGCTCGACAGTGAAGAAAGTTGACAGGAAGTAAATCAATGCATTTGAAAAAGTACCATTGGAGGAGAATTCTATGTGTATCATGGACTACTAAAAAGACAAATGAATAAGACTTAGGGCAAATTATGCCTGAACTCTCATCAGAAGCCAAGATGACTGAACTGAGGCTGTCATATTCTGGTCATATCATGAGACATGACTCACTAAAACAAGACTATAATGCTGGGTTAAGTGGAAACCAGTAGAAAAAGAACAGGACTGCATTATAGATAAATTGATTCAAATCAAGGAAGCCACGGCCCTGAGTTTGCAAGGTCAGTTGATGACCAGGGTTCTTTAAGGACACTTGTTCAAAGAGTCATCATAAGCTGAAGTCAGCTTGACAGCAAGTAATAAATGTGGTGATATACCTGAAGGAATCTCCCCAAGATGACAGTTTTCTTGCATGAATATTGTTTCCAGGCAATGGAGAATGGATAGGGGATATGAAAGATGTGAAATCCAATGGTTAGTCTCATCTAAAATAGACCCATTGCTTCAGTTAAATTTACATAAATGTACACTTACCATTGGTGCAATGTGTCTACTCTAGTTGAAAGTACCCTTGTATTTAATCCACAGTTTTAAGTCTGCATTCCTAACCACACACAGCCCTTGAGATTAACACCATTTCCGCCCTACACTGTTATAGTGCTATTATTCTAATTTCAACATGCTAAGGATCCTGGGGTTTGCAGTTTTGGGAGGGGCACTTAGAATTCTCAGCCAGAGAGCTCTTTGGCCTCAGTAAACTACAAATCCCAAAATTCCACAGGATGTTGAAAGTGGGATAATATCACTGTAACAGTGTAGGGCAGAAATGGCCTTAGTGTTTAAAATGTATGAACTTCGGATCAGCATCCAGTGTTTTCCTCTTCCTTCTGCAAGTTGTTTGAGGTGGTACAAGAACTGAATACAGTAAGAAAAAATGATCAATAAGAAACTGAGACAGCAACCTCTCAAAAGCTAGAAGAAATGACAGAGGGCAGGTTACTACTTGGTGTTTATATTCCACAGAAAAGCATTGCTTTTGGAAACTTGAGTATGTTACCCCAGAAGATGAGGGATCTTGAGGTCCACCAGCTGTGCCAGCATCTCCTTAAAAAGGTGGGGAATTATAGCTCAAAAGGAGGCCTGCAAGAAGGGGATAACTGCAGACCTTTTCACCTGTGTATACCAATACTAACTGCAAGACTCCAGTTGAGAATCAAGAGCACCTTTTATTGAGAGATTAACAGACACACGCAAGAAATCAAGCAGTCTCACATATCATATAAGGCTAGTGAAGGGAAAGGAGATAAAGGGTAGAGAGAAAGAGATTTCAGGTGTATAGGGTGATGTTTACTGGTCCTGGAACAGAAGATCTAAGGGAGGTGGCTCAAACACAAGAGTTTGAGGGCAGCACAGAAGAATGAGAGTCTGGGGTGCAGTGTGATGCTCAAAGTGTTATCATAATTTGCAAAATTACCTGGACTGGAGCTGGGATTTAAATACCCTTTTGCCTACCCTGAAGGAGCGAGTGTTAATGGCCCTCTGGCAGAGTAAAGGAACGGGGTGCAGAACAGACTGATTGTCTTGCTTTGGGTGCAAAACAGTGATGAGAGTCCTGACAGCCTTTTAATGTCTTGGGTAAGGTGAATGGGGAAGGTCTCTGTAACAAATGCACATAGCAGGGATGCTTGCCTGACATGCCTGGGTGGTTTTGTTGACTATTGCATTCAGATGTCAGGTCATTGACAGGATTACTGGAAGTCTATTATCTCTAGGCTTTCTCACTTAACGCTTCTTGACCTTATGACCTGTCCATGCTGAAGCCGTGCTAGGTGTACAGCCAGAATTCTGCTTGCTGCATGTTTCCCAGCCATAACCGTCCCATTTTTATAATATTTCATGCCAACTCAATGAAATTTCTTGCCAATCATGCTATGCCACATAATGAGGGTGTAACAAGTAGGTCTGTGCATGCACACCAATTAGAGATAACTTGGACAATCCCTTTATGTGTCATCATTCAAAAAGACAGTGAAGGATGAGCACACAGAGACTTTTTCTGTGCGGAGATGGACATGTTGAAACTGAAAAAGGTGGAGCAGGAAATCATGTCAAAAGAAGGACTTGGAAAAACAGAGCCTGTGAAATCACTGTGTCCCATTCCCCATCCTCCCAGTCTGGATGGAGAATAATCCAGCTCTGAAACTAAAAATAGCTCTCCATTCTTGCTGTTCAGACTGCCAGGGAACCCTATAAACTCTGGTCTGTGAATCCTTAGGGGGGAAATGATGGGAACATATACTAGTGTAACAGATGAGTAATATGCATGTTCAAAAATTTGCAAAGTTAAACATTCATTATATCTGAGTTAGATTTAAACCATTCATCTCAAAGAAGAAATGAGTTAGCCACTAAACTGTAATGCACATTCATCAGTTATGGTAGAAATGGTGTTATTAGACTTCTATAAATGCTATAGATAGTCTATATCTTGTTCCTTTCTGACCCTGCCTACTGGCTTAGTTAGAACATCTGAAACAGACCAGATTGAGAGTAGGCAACCCAAGTGCCAGGAACATTGGGCTTGAAGGGTACTGGGCTGGGGGCAAGGTTGTTGCCAAATTTGGAGAAGTTACTTTGTTTGACTACAACCCTCTCAAAAAACAAACAACAACAACAACAACAAAAACAGCAAGCATAGCCAGTGACTATTAAGCTGTCTCCTCCATAGCTGAAACAAATAGTGCAAAATAGTTCCTGTTCATTAGCT